>CAEFZX010010432.1:0-34040 GCA_903066825.1 Alfaro cultratus
AAAACTCTTTCTGTGTACCGTCTGTATGTAGGCACATGCGGCTTATAGACAGGTGCGGCTTATGTATGTACAAAATGGTTTTTCCCTTAAAAATGTACTGGGTGCGGTTTAATCAGGTGTGCTCTATAGTCCGGAAATTGCGTAATTTACTCCGTTAGAATTTTTTTTCGCTCTTTGCTGTCTATAGCAAAGAGTGACGTATTACGGAGCCCTCTACGGGACATGGGGGAAAAATTTTCTTTTGGTTGTGTGCAGATATTTGAGTCTGAATGTAAATCTATAACCTTTCGCATCTTGAATAAAGAACAGCTATTAGAAGTCCAAAATGAATGGCCGTGAGTGTATGTAAACGTCTGGCCACCACTGTCCTCTTAAATCATTTTGGGCGCATTTGGATGTAAAAAAAACCAACAAAAAAACCACACACAGAAGATGCTTTTTTTTTTTTTTTTTTTAAATTCTGTGATGTTTTCGAAATGATTCCAGTGGAGCAGCTCGGCTTTCAGCACCGCTCAGATTTAGATGTGTGCAACGCCGCCTGAGGCGAAACAAAACAAAACCTCCAGAAAGGTGAAAGGTAGAAGCTGCAACAGAAGAAAACAATAAGAAAAGCTGAGGAATTCACTACTCTCACCTCCCTCTCTGCCTTGCATCTGCTGCTGCGGTTTGCTGCCAGTAATTAGGTCATTAATCAAGCTAATGGAGGATCAGAGAATGTACTTGCTGTACTGTCCCCCACAGAGCCACCTCAGATTGCCCTGGGACCCCCAGCCGAGGGGACACTTCCCGGATCACGACCCCAGACAGCTGAGAAAGGCCCGCCAATCTGTCAGAGTCTGCTCCCCAGCCACCCACCCTGACGTCCACATATGTGTGCACCGTGGGAAGGTTATGTATCCGATGTAACCACTGCCAGCTTGCTCCGCTGCACTGCTGCAGCCTGTTCAAGTGATGTGAGCTCTGATGACAGCGCGCCTGTGAAGGTTTTAACCCCAGAGAAGTGCTAAATCAGACGTCTAACCTGCAGGAAAAACTGCAGTCGGATCCGGTTTTTGACTTTTTTGGGGTTCAAAATAGGAGTACGTTAAACTGTTGGGTTGTAGACGTGCAAATCACCTGATCCAGCAAAGTGTCTAAGGTGTTCGAGTCTAAAGAAGGTTTCTTGTTTTTACTTTGATATGTTTCTGTTTTGCTCGCTAGTCAATTTAAGGCTCCAAAACAGTGGAGGCAGAAATGTATATCTGCCATTGATTGATTAGAAATTAGCATACAAAACAAATATGGTAGCACAAATTCTGCTAGTCTCCTTGGGCAGATAATAAGTGACCGCTGTGCGCCTTTTCTTAGTGTCACATACTGACAAACTAAAAGATTATATTAGTTACAAGATCTGCCGATCAATAGAGAGACGGTCAAAACTATCACTGTTAGTAATCTTGCACGTCATTGGTGGGGCTAGCTAGAAGCCAACAGGCTAGCTTGTTATTCAATTTTGTTTTGTTTGGAAAAAGCTAAGTTATTTACCTTGTTACAAGCTAAAGTTAATCACCATCGTATTGCTCTGAAAAGCTAACTTGTTCCTCAGCTGAATTTATGCTAGCTTGTATTTAAGCTAACTTGCCTTAAAGAAGCTTACATGCTAACGTTTGGCTTCTTGTCTTAAAGCAAACCTGTTTCCAAAGCTAATTTCAAACTACCTTTTTGCAACCTTTAAAAATTTAAGTCTCCATGATGGTAAAGTTTTTATCAGACTGTTTTTAGAGTTTGTTGTTCTTAAAACTAACACATAGCTTATTTCTTGGATAAGCTATTTGTTAGCTTATCTAAGAAATAAGATAAGATAATTTCTTAGCTTATCTAACCTGAAGCAAACTTGTTTTCACGCTGATGTCAGGCTTGAAAAAAGTGAGGATAAAATATACTACTATAATTTGTTATAAGTAATTTATTTATTTTTTCAAATTCTTAGAATTAAAGATAAAATATAATCGGTTGCTTCTTTTCTGGAATGATACTCAGTCTTTCCAGAAAAAAAAGTTATTACATATTCGGGTAGTTTCCTCCATTTGCAAGCACCTTACTGATCAGAACTATCTAAGCTCATAAACAAAAATTATATAAATGTCTTCAAACTTTCTTTCTACTGGAGAACAATGAGTTTTGGAAAATTTAAGCAGATTAAAACTTTTTTGTTTGAAAGCAACACCTAGATGTTATTTAGATGATTGTTGTGAAATCAGAAAGCAATAAAACATTCACAAATGTGACCATGCAGTTATATGAACATCTGTTTTGAGCAGCATGCCGACCCTGAATACTGCTGTCTTATCTCCGAGTTTCAGAAAGACGAGGACTTTTTTTCCCTTATGAACTGTGACAGATAAGCTTTCCCAATCACTCGAGATATTCTCAATATCTAGGATAGGAATTAAAATAAGTAAAAGTCCGTAGCCTGAGGATTTCTCTGCAGCGCTCTCCCTCTGGTCATTGTCTCGTACAGTCATCTGCCCTGCCGAGGACCCCAGCTCATCCCAGCCTGTCTTCCTAAACAAGCTGCCGTGTAATTGCTTGTCAGAGCTGTCTGCATGCCTGTTTTTCTCCCCCCCTTCCCCTCTTCTTCTTCTCGCCACCACGCACCTGACAAGAAACACATATTTACACTCAAAAATGAAATTACAGGCAATTTGAGAGCGGGAGCTTCGGAGGCATCGCCGTCTATCGAGCTGTCCACGTCGATGAACTCCTTTTACCCCGAAAAAACCCAAAAAAACTCAGAATAATAAGAACAGAATAAACTGTTTGGGAATCTAGGCTACACTTTAAACCTCTTCATTTTGTCAGGCTTCTTTCACGGCTTCTGCTTTTGTTTTCCATCAAGCTAAAAGGATTCATGTTCAAACAACCCAGCAGGAAAGAAGGAGCTGAGCTTCATAGGTTAGAAGTGCTTAACTGGCTGTGTTGAGGGAATTATTACAATACAAATCACACAATGTGCTGCTCTAATTACCCATTATTAATTACTGAGGCACATTCAGCCTTTAAGTAGCTGCCTCCAGGACATTTTCTGTAAATACTAATTCAACTTAGCGTTTTAAATAACTCGCATTCAACAGCAGCAGATCTTTCATCACGCCAATGATTTTGCTAAAATTTTAACATGAAATTAAATATCCTTAGCGCTTGTTTTGTATTTTCTCAAGACTGACATTTTTGTCCAGGCGTTTCAAATCTTCCATTTCCAGTTCTATTGCTTTTCTCTTTCTAAAGATATTTTACTCTTAAAGTAAAACTTATCAGCTGTCAATGGAAAGTCAAACCCTAAACACCTGTGAATAAAACCAGTGTAAAATTTGCGTCAAACTGCCAGGAGTCACCTTGTCGACATGTTTGCTGATGTTTACGCCCGAGAAGAATTGTGTTTGACATTTGTTCCAGACAGATCTGTTTGGGACGAGCGATATTTTCAGGATGAGAAGCGAACGGAGGCAAGAAGCGGAGCAGCGTTGTTAGAAGGGTCGTGATGGGGAGGCCTATGATTGATATTCCCATTAGCCACCTGACAAGGTGAGGACAAGGCTTTGATAATGAATTGTGACACATTAATGAGCTTGTCTAGCAGAGACAATACTTGATCAGCCTTCTTACCATGTAACCTTTGATATCAGTGCAGAAAACCGCAGATAAGTAAAGGATTAAAAAGTCACTCGCAAAGACAGAATATGACTTTAACAACTGCTGCACATGCTAGTGTTTACGTTTGGAAATTTTGAATAAATGTACTTTGTTTGGATTGAAGTTGAACTTTTTCTCTGTTAAATGTGCGAAGATAATGAGACATTTCTAATCAAATAATGCAATTTAGTGTAAATTCACAGCAATAATTATCCACTGCAGGGAAAAACTGATTATTCTTCAATGTATATTCAGAGATCAGGTACAGAACGAATAAAAAGTAAGCAACAATTTAAAAAAAATGTAATTTCAGTTTGGTCAATGTGTAGAAGAAGAGCACCTGTTGCTCATTGTGTCTCTGGAGCTCTGCACTGCCCCCTATCAGTAACGCATAGTACAACATTTATGGCCAATAAGGAAGACTAAATATTTCACACATATTCATTAAATTGTGGAACGTCAGCATGTGTAACTAAACAAATGTATTGACGATATTGAGAGAACAACAATGTGCATGCGCCAACTGCCTGCTTCATTCACTGTGTGACACAGCGCCCCCAGAGGTCAGGCACAGTACTGCACTGACTCACCCTGGATTTCTTCCATGCATTTCAACAGGAAATGTTAGCAATTTTGACCACAAAAATGTTAACCAATAAAAAAAATGAGTTAAAAAAAGTAACATGTACAAATTGATTTTCTCTAAGAATTAGCACTCATTTTCAGAATTCCTTTTGTCATTGTGCAGGAAACAAAACAACGAAATAAAAAAAAAATAACAACTCTCGAAGGCAAGTCAAGTAGCTGAATAAAATAATAAGTAGGTATTGTTAATAAACATATAAATATAGTGAAAACACAGAACCACTGAGATGTTAAGAAAAATAAATGACGTTTGGCTCCCAACCACACATCACTGAGGGTACCACAGCTTAATAACCGAAATATGTTTTTGTACACAACGTACATAATATCAAATATCACACAACATGTACATTTCATTCTATTTATGTATATTTGAATGACAGATATCTCTTCTGGCCTGGGAATGTCGTGTGATTGGAGGATCGTTACTGATGCAATCTAGAAAACACAAAGGATGGATGATGCAGCTTCTTCTAGCGTCTTGGTAAAATACATTTTCATGGCAACTTACAAAACTGAACGACAAGAGAGTTTAACCTCAGCTTGAGTTTAATTCGGTGGTTGGTTATTTAATCAGCAGGTTTAAAGATATCACCAAACTGAACACTCTGTGCCAATGTAGGTTTTTTTGTAGAGAAAGTTGTAATGTCTGCTCTTTCCAGGAAGTTTTTGCTTAAATGTTTAGTTTTCGAAGGCTTTTTGGATAAATATGCCAGAATTAATTTACATTAGGAGGCCCAAACAGGATTTTTCCTCTTCGTTGCTGCCTCAACAAGTTTGTATTTGCATGCCAAGGTTTGTGTTGGTCCCTCTGCCGTCAGCATCATCGGGACGCTGGCCGCCTAAGTCTCCTCCCACGGGAACTCATTAGTATCGGCGAAGAGGAGAGGGCCCCAGACAGGTCAGGACAAACTGCACAGACGAGCTGCATAGTGATGCTTTCCGCTCCGTCTTTATGTCTGTTTGGTTTGGCTGCGTGTCACTTTATCCCAGTGGATGGCAGTTGAGAGATTGGGCCGCTCAAGCACTTGACAAGCATGGTGAAGGCTCACAGGAAGACGCCGACGTTCCCGTGACAGAGATATTAGCGTCTACTTTGTCCAAAGTTTTTGCGTGTGATCAAGCGCATATTTACAGAAGGGCTGACAGTCACCTCGCTGTCACGCCGCAGCCTCCCTTGTGATGTATGACTAGGTCAGGAGCACTGCCCCACCCGCTAGACACTCATTAAACGCTCATGAATCTTAAGCGGAATCATACAGATATCAGAGCATAATACGTAATATTTGATCAACCTGTTGAAGATGACGAGTTTTTAGGCGAAACGGAGAGAGAAAATAGAAAAACATCCTGATGCTTCTCATGCTTTGAAAAGAAAAAACAAAAGTACAAGCAGTGAAATATTTTTATGATTAGTTTTACATGCTTATTTTAGGAGTTATTCAACTTAAAGCGTTGCGGCAGCAGTATGTAACTTCTTTTTATTTAATTATGTGTTAAAACAGTCACCATGTTGACAGATAGTCTGTGAAAACATCGACCTCCTCCACCTCCTCCTTGAGCTACTTCTGCTGTCTGAAGAAATGCACAACTAGCAAGCATAAACAACCAATCAGAGCCAGGAGGAGGGTCTTAGCGTTGTCAATCACCCTCATGTATGGCCTGCTAAATGTGCTAATGGCAGAGAAACACTCCTCTGTCTTAGCGTTTCAACTCACTGTCCGCTTTAATGCTGAAACAAGGAAGTTCTAATAATGACGCCTGCAACAAGAAGCCGGTTTGGAATCAGAAGTATCCAAAGAGAACTGAGGCAGTTTGGGAAAGACGGGAATTATGTTTGTGATGCTAATCAAGACCTAAACATCGCCTAATTGCTCACTGGCTTCTGTTCACAGCTGGCCGTCCAAATTCACTCCCATTCCTCGGAGGTCTTTGCTCCATCTGACTGCAGATCGTTGAAGCTTCTGCTGAAATGGATGGTATAGAGAGAGGAAGGCCAGGGATGTTGTTATTGCTTCACAGAAGCCCGTGGACACATAAAGAGTTTATCATCTGGGCGAGCGCAGAGCAAGCTCACCAATATCCTGAGGCGATCGCAACACCGTCCAGCCAAGTTTGATTGACTCCATACATCAAAAACCGTCTGGGTACGGATCGGAGAGGGGAAGGCCAAAGCTCCACTCGGCTCTCACGCAGCAGTGGAGGACCTTAGTGTAATTGGTAAAAAGAGCTGCCAGGCCGGAGAGCTGGGGGCGGCAGGCAGCGCGGTCGAAGGAGTTTAGTCTGAGAGCAGGAAGCCGGTGGGGGTGTTGGCTGCTGTTTGAGCCACCGGAGGGGGGCGGCCATTATGAATGGATGAAACAGCAAGACAGGAGGCTTGATTGGAAGCAACCGGAACCTGTTTGTTGTTAAAAAAAAAAAAAAAGCCCCTTTCTCCCCGTGTGTGTGTGTGTGTGTGTGTTTATGCCTCTCTCCATCTCTGTGTAATTAGGCTGCTGGCTGGAAGAATGATCAGCTGTCATCCCCAATGGTGGCTTCCACTGCCTGAATGTCAACACTGTCTGAGACCTCCTGTCTGAGCAGGCAGCACACTCAATTAGAGACACTCAGTCACCGCGGGGCAGCCAGGACAAACACATTTCACAAACACACACATACATACATACTTATGAGGCGCCTTTTTAATATCCCCCATCTAAAGCTGTGGTTGGGAAAAAAAAAAAATAGGCACGCTTTCAATTCAAAGGTTTTTGATGTGGGGACATTAAAAATCTGTAAAAATAGGACAGTTGGTTTGTTAGACAATAGAGAGCTGCTAACAGAATGCAGATGTTAGATGATCATCGCTCTGTAAAAGGAGCAGTTATGGTGTATTTATACAACGGCAAAGACAATAAGTACATGATTATTATTATTATTATTATTATTATTATTATTATTATGCGACAAAGTGAGGACTAAAAGATAGAAAAAATTACAGTTACAGCTAAAGCTGCTGTTTAGGTTTTTGAATGGTGGGGTCTGCTCGGTTTCTACACTCTTTAGGTTTATCTGCATTAAAACCTGGAAAGTTGAGCTTAGATATAAATAATAAAATAACCTGGTTAAAAAAAAACCCCACCAGATCATTTCTTCTCTGTCCTGATACGAACTGAAAGAGGGTGTACTTTCTTTCTTTCGTTCGTTCTGTATGTTCTAGCACACTAAAGAATTGCGTGGCCCTCTGCAGTTGCGTTCATTAAAGCGTAACTTTACTGTGACTTTCTGGTATTTGTGGGAATGTCTCTCTCTGCAGGCTAACAGGCTTACTCCTGGATGAAAGCGGAGGCAGGTAGGCAGCAGCGGCGGCGGCGGCAGACTGCCTTCTTGACTCCTTACGGCCACATCAAAGTCCCCAGACTTAAAGGGTGAAACAGAAGGAGGCTCCTTCTCTTTGCGAGTCTTGAAAGTGCTTTGCAGTCTAATGTCAAACAGAGGTGAAGTCAAACCAGACTTTCTAGCGAGTCTGAGGCCTAAAATGAAACGACACCCCGTCACCTCGTGAGAACTTTCTGCCTGGATTTGCTTAATTTCTTACATCGCTCAGCAATCATTTTCTTTGACAAATTGCAGAGGAGCTGCACACCATCTGGACGTCTTCTTTAGCTGATGCTATTACCCAGAGCGCCGTGTGATGGAGTGGGCAGGTGGAGGGTTGGTGCCCTCGCAAACAGAAACCGTAGAATCTGTGGAGTTACGTAATAATCTCGCCTTGTCAGGAATCACGCGCACCTTTAATTGTCCTTTGCAGTAAAGCAGACCTCTACCGCTGACATGTGCAAAAAAAGAACAGACGGTATAACCGCACCGCGTATATTCAAAGAAAATCTAGGTAAGATTTCTGGAAGTGTAGTTTTGTGATGAAGAAAGGGTACAGATTGAGTTTGGAGGAATAGAGAGGCCTCCATATCTCTGTACGGTCTTCCTGTGGAGGTTTTTGTCGTTGAGCTCAGAAAAGACAAAAAGATTTGACCAACTTTCTTTTCTGACAGATATATGGATGAGGTTATGCCCCAATCACAGCCAGAAACTGCTTGCCAACACTAAAACAAACTACTGAGCAAACCTAAAATAGAGTTAAATCATTAAAACAGAAAGAAAAACATGGGAGGCTTAGCCTGAAAATCAGTCAGCTTTTGTAAACTGCCACTTTTCTAAAATGCTGTTGTACGTAGCTGCAACTGCAACAGTTAATACAACACACAGCTGATATGACAAGTGTTTTTTTTCTAATTAAACAGAAAATTAAATTTTTAATCCCTTTGGCAATCTCAGAATGAGTCAACCCTTCATGACAACCAACTTGGCGACCATGATGGCCCCGCAGTCTCTCCCAGGACTTCCTCTGAAACCTTTTCTTTCCCTCTACGCCGACGTAGACGTCCCCAAAGTTCCTGTCACCATTTCCTGTTTCCAGCATCTTCTCTAGAGACAATCTGGGCCTCTAATATCAGTTTTGTCCCTTCCCTTGTTTGTTCAAGGTAATGATCTCTTCTCAGAACTATTGGAACAGATTTGTAGACTCAGCCGTTGTTGGTTCAACCGTTTGCCGTATTTCCACCAGATTTGGATAAATCAGCTGCCTAATGACTGTAAAATTCTATGAAGAAGATTATTTAGAGGGAAGATTCATTTTGAGACAACTTATTGAAAGCAGGATAGAGTTGAACTTGGATCATATCCTCACAATGTCGGTTCTATTTATCTGAAACTGTGGTTTGCCAATAAACCTAAAGACAGTTTAGAGAGTTCATCGTCTCTTGAGTGGGTCATGGCAGCATTTATCCAGACTCAGCTGCCTAATGACTGCATAATTCTATAGAGAAGCATTCATTTTATCAGTATTGCTAGGAGCAGCAGCTGCATCAACCCTCACAGAGGTGACAGTGAGCCGCGCTCTGCCTCAGGCTGTTGTGTCCAACCTTTACCTCAGTTTGGCCTCTCCTCTTCCTCTTCCTCTTCCTCAGCCGCCATCTCAGCTCTGATTGCTATGCTGCGTGGCAAAGTCGCCTCATGGGAAGCAGTGTTCCTCCCTCGTTTTCTTCCTCTTCCACACAGTAATCCCGGGCGGCGCTGTCCGTCCGTCCGCCGGCTGGCTGGCTGCAGACGGGTCTCACCGGGTCTCTCGTCTTGCAGTGCCAGCCTGGGGCCAGAGCTGGAGGAGGAGTGAGTCCCACAAGTTCTCATCAAGTCAGAGGGAGAACGCTGGAGTCTGCACTCTCTGAAAATCAAGATGCTAAATTATTCCACTGCCTTGGTTGGACTAAGATCAAATTAGCGGACTATTGACTGAATATTGAATATTTTCAAAGAGATTACAGTAAACGACTATTGACTACAAGCTTCTTAGCGGAAGTAATCCCGGCGTTTTTACAAAACGCTCCACCACCTCGTGCTTTAAAACCCAACAAACTGCATGATAAAATGTGCACAACAGAGGGGAATGTGGCCCCCTGTTGGGAGATAACTATGATTTATGTTTCATATCTTTAACCACATTACCCAGACATGGTAGCGGGCACAGTCTGTATTTAATTGCGCATTACGCAACACCGGGAGGGTGTTCAACATTATTACAGTGTAAATATACAGTCTGAAATTAAAAAGAGCATTGTGTTAGAGCAATCATGTCTGATTAGTGTTAAATGCAAAGCATCATAAAATGCCTGGAAGTGAGAAATGACTTCCAATAAGTATCCATCCAGTGTGAACGCAGTAGATCTCAGAAGTGTACGGGCGTCGGTGCACATTCCTGGTTTTGTGAAGAAAATGAAACCATGACGTCTCATTTCTGAAACTTTTGCCAATGAAAGCCAAATACCATCTTAATGCTACCCAAATAAAGCTAACATCTACTGTCTTATCTCCTTTGAGATAAGACAGTAGATGTGACGTGTCCCAAGAAGACATATGGAGATAAGACAGAAGATGTTAGCTATTACGGTAGCGCTAAGATGGCTTCCACTGAGTGGGCCGAAGTCCCAAACCAGAGATCTTCCACAAACAGAAATCTAAAAATCTTGCTTCGCTAAATTTCCCTTTGCATGACAATAAATGCTGCTTTTGTTCTACGCCCCAAAATAAAATCCAACTCAACCAGCTGGCTTTGTAGGTCACTTCATTATCAGCAAGTAGGTAGAAACGTAAACTGCAAACCCAGCAAAGCAGGGGCTTTGAATAAACCATTTCTGGAAAGAAAATGTCTCATCTTCAGACCTTATATAGATGTGGAATGTGCTCTAAAGACATATAGTGGGAACAAGTTGAAATGGAGTCCCAGTGCAGCAGAACACCCCCTCCTATCCTACATTACTATGGTGGAACTAGATGTGCTGGCTAATTGAGTCTCAGTGCTCTGAGGAGATGAATAGAGGGGATAAAAAGGAGAAGAAAGTGAGGGGAGGGGGCTTCTGTTCATAAACAGTGTTTACTTTAAGCAAGCCGTTGCCTTATTAGTATTAATAGCAGCGACTTCAGAAAGCTCGTATTCTGCCACTGGACAGTTTTGTATTATTTATGATGGAAATGAAAGCCAAGCAGCACTGGAGGAGCGCTGCATAGCAAAGGATGTTGCCGATGCCAGTTTACGTAACCGACGCTTGGGTAAACAGCGGATTAAGCGCAGCACGGGGCAGGAGGAAAACGAGAGCAAAACGCCAGTCTGAGGCCAACTCTTCCTCTGCCGCAGACCGTTTGATGCGCGTGGTCTTCATCTGCTAGTCCTTCTGAGCATCAAAGCGCGCAAATCTCGTCTCCGGTCCGACTTTCTGAAGGCGTCGGGTCAGAGGAAGCAGACCGTGGCGTGTTATTAATTGCAGACGACATCTGTTGGGTTTTATTATTGAAGCTTGGACGTCGGTGCGTCAGATGGGGGAAGCTTGAACCCGGACTGCAGCTTCTCTGAGTTCAACATCCGGAGGAAACAAATCCACCTAAAAGTCAGAGTCAAGAAAAAATAAAATAAAATAAAAAATGTTCTGCCAAAATTAGAAAAATGATTCGTAGCCTCCAATAGCTCCTACTAGCCATGATGCACGGTGGTTGAGAGGTGATCACTTGGGCTTGTTTCCCAGCTAAAGGGATTTAAATGATTGATTGGTTTCTCGCAACCAGACCTGGACACCTCCGTCTTTATCATGAAGAAATTCCAGGTGTTCCAAGACTCCACTTCCCAAAGTTACCAGAATTCCTCAAATCTCCAAAAGCAAGTCATTAGGTGAAGAGGACAAATACTTTTGAAATGCAAGGATTGGTTTAGACAGAAAGTGTTTGATCTTTGTATTGTATCTTTGTCTCATTAGGTGGATGAAAGATGTAAGTGCAACAGAAATCTGTAAGCAGGATACATATTTCCTATTCTTCAAAACAGACTTTGCTCCAAAATAAAACCGAAACAGATTTTATCTGTGCTTAACGTTTACAAAATCTGTAACCACAAGCGGAAAGAATCACTCCAAAAATGACCGCAAACAATACGGAATCAATCTTTATTTATATTAAATTAAAAATATACTTTTGACAGATTCATGTAACAAACATGAGGAAAGGTATTTCTCTGATATAAAGCTTTGGGCGTGATTTCGAAGGACTTGAAGAGATAGTCACCAATGACGATGCTTGAGTAGAGGAGAAAGTGTGGAAGGACGAAGGCGAGAAGGTTTTCTCCTTTACATCACCTCTAAAAGCATGCAAAAAATTAAAAAGGGAAACAAAGTGGTTGAGAAAGATGTGCTCTGCCTTTCAGGGAAAGGATGGAGTTAGACTTGGCTCAGTAATATATTTAGTAGAAACTAAGCAGAGCAAGTAGCACTGTCTAGGTTAGTTGGCAGCACTGGTTTCACAGTTATGGTGCTAAATAAAAGGAAAATATGCTTGTAAGTATGGGTGGGTTAATCTGGCAGGTATGAACTGAAATATTAAATTACACTTATTAGCCTGCCTCCATCACTTTTATAGAGTTTGAGTGTTCACATAAAACAACAACAAAAAAATCTAAATCCATGAGGACAGCCACTGAGGCCTGGAGGAGGGCCACTGAACGGAGTTTTACATGATCAAAAGGTCAACAAGCACTTTGAAAATCAAATCCCCACCATCCCAAAGATACAGTCACAGAAAGCAAATATGTACGTCTCTTTTTGTACAAGTAGTGATAAGCAGGAGAAAAAAACAGAGTCGGAGAAACGGCCGGTGTAAATTCAAAGCGTCGCCTCCCGTTTATGTACAAATTCACCATGTCGGCCATTACAGTGCTTTAGAAAAATACTATTCACATTTGTTGTGGTAGTATGTGTAGATAAATTCTGGAGGATTCCCTCCACAAAGATTCTGTACAGGTTCACTGATCTGGTATTTTATTGTGGAAAAGAGCGCATGACTTTCATTTACGTGACAAATTGTGCGATTAAAAATCAAAGTTTGGAGCTAGATTTTTACAAACATGTTAAATAATGTACAGTGGATGAACTACGTCCTTGATGGACACACACACTCCCTCTCACACACACACGCAGATATCTCTTGAAATATTTCAGTCCCAGTTTGTGCTGTCTAACTTGCTGAAATATCTGTTAAATTTGTTGTACACTGGACAACAATGTCAAGATTATTCTCAAGCACTTTAAGCAAACATTATTTACAACAAATCATACTCTGCTTTATTCGGAGTGGAAGAAAACCAGACCTTTGCTGTGTAGCTTCAGGTCATCAGTAGCGCAAAACAATATTTTAAAAATCAGTGTTCATGCCTCCTTCACACATACAGTACATGGTTAGACTATTAAATAAAAATAAATAATAAATAAAACATTTTGTTCACACCAGTTGTTTTTTCTAAAAACTGTCTTCTGGGCCTACTGTACAAATTCATTTGAATAATATGGTCCAAGCTCACAAAAAAGTTGTTAAATAAAATATAAGTAATACGTTGAACTGTTTCTCAAATAAAAAAGAAAAACAAAAATGTCAGAACATGAGACCTATGAGGTTTCAGGTCTTTGTTTAAAATACGTGGAAATCGTTTCGCTAAATTCACGAACAAACACAGCTGCTAGCCTTCCTGTTCATTTGACAACAGAAATCTTTGTCTTCCAGTTTTCCTACTGGACAATACTGGCCTGTGTTTTGTGTTTATTTCTAGTCAATGTCCTAGCTAGTTTATCTTAAAGCACAGTGTAAAAGTTCCTTGTCTCCATCCTTCGTGTGTTCAGGTTTTTAATGGCAGCAGCCAAATCTGGTGAAGTGAAGGCTCAATTTATGCGAGTGTTAAAAAGCTATTTTGTTTGGAACAAGGCAATGTGCCTTTGAGCTGTGGCTTAAACAGTAACATAAAATTAAATTCATTATATAAAAATTAGGCCAGAAGAAAACTTTGGGAAAAAAAACCTCCATCCATGAAAACAACAGATCGTTTTTGGGTTTCCATGCCAGCAGTGCTAACCAGGTTTTCCAAAAGAAACATCAATCTGTGCCAGATTCACATACATGCGAGTATAGAAATAAAAATAACAAAGAAATCTGTCCGAACAGAAAAAATCTGCCTGTAAAAACATGAAGGTGCCTTCTGGGGCTCCCCATTTTTTTGTGCCAACGAAACCAACTGCTCAAAAATGTTTTTGAAAAGAGATTTTTGCAACTAAAACCAAATACAAAGCCACACAGAAAGTTACATAAAAAAGACTTGGATTTAAAAAACCCCATCAGTTTGAAGGCTGTTTTTGTTGCTATGAGTCACAAAATGCTTCGGCCGTAGCAGCAGGTAACTCTGCCCCAGATCAAAGCAAGATATATTTGAAACGTGAGTCATGAGTGCAGCAAAAATAATCATTTCCTTCACCAAAAGAAATAAAAACTTATTCATGGACGCTGAAAGTGCAGCAGGCCTCCTAAAAGACCACCACGTGCTTTTACAACTACGTTATCCTCTTGGTCTAATATAGGCTGCTTTCTTGTGATTTTTTTATATGTATTCTGTGTTGTTATATATTTTGCCTTTGCCTGAAGTTTATCTAAGGGCAAACGAAATCAAGCATGTCTTCATTTGCACTCAGTCTTTTTTTTTCAGTTCAAAATCCTGGATCTGAGTGTTGCTTCCTTTGCTCTGTGTAAATAAGCTGAAATATGTCATAAATCTTTTACTTTGATTATAAATTCAGTTTCTTTTTCATACAATTAGAGCTCTAAAAGTGGCTACAAGATGCTACTTTATAAATTAGTCATAATGTGGTAATATTAAACATAAAAAACCAACATTGGAGCAAGAAGATTTTTGAGGCGGGTAGGGAACACCTTCAAATGTGTGTTTTCCTGTTGAACTCTTGAACGTATCACTTTCCTCAAACTCATGCTGAAACATTAGATTTCTTAAGTGTTCAACTAGCAGAAAAACATGTTGAATATTTCAGTGGGACAAGATGGAAACAGACAATTTCGACCCGCGTCTCTGATCAAAGCGCTCCGGGGAAATGAAAAACGTACGCGGCTTTTACATGTGCATCGTCAAACCCTTTCAGACTCGCTCAAATATACAAGTAGGGTAAATGAGGAAACAGCTCAGATGGAGCTTTCCACCACATGAAGAAGCAGTTTTAACGCTGAGCAATACAAAGTGAGCAATATTAGCCGTTTTAAAACTTTTAACACCAACAACATTTTTCTTCGTTGGTGGCAGTTTGCCTGAAGAAATTTAACGAGGAAAAATTAATCAATTCTTTTTCCACAGGTATTCTGAACAATAGAGGGGGACATTTAATGACGCCATTAACACAAGTTGGAACGGATCTGTGGATTTTGGCTACAGGCTGTAATCCATTTATGCCAGAGGGAGGCATAAATAAATTACATAACTCAATCAAATGACTTACAATAACGCAAAATGTGCGTATAAATCTGTTAACTTCAAAATATTAGATTAGCATTCTTTCTTTTTTGGCAGCAGTTGAAATAATACGGTAAAATTGTGGTGCCTTGATTGTGTATTTAAAACAGAAAATGCGAAGCTTTCACCACGTTCAACTTCGGCTCTGATCAAACGGCTCAGTTTCAGTGGGTTTCTTTTTGGACTCAGGCTATACTGAATAATTAAAAAAAATGTACAGTTTCTGAGGGAGGGAGACCAACGTTATATTAGAAAAAAAAAGAAGTAAAAACAGCCACACAGATACAGGTTACCTGGAGTACCATCCATATTTGCTAGCACACTTGTTAAAGGTGAAAGGTTTTAGAAAAATGCAACATTTGATCTATTACAAATTTCAGTTTTTTACTTATGCTAAACGTACAACTAAAATAAACAGAGTATTTCCACCTCATGCTCACTGTTGAGTAGGGCAGAGGTTCTGTGATGCTGTGGGCTAGGTTCTCTTCCAAAGGCCCTAGGAATCCCGTTGGACTGCATGGCCTCATGCACAGGATGTTTTCCCAATAAGTCTGGAGGAGGTTATGGAAAGGTTTTTTAAGGCATCCAGTCTGAGTCCAGTCAAACTAATTCATTTATTAAACCAAAATTAAGCAAATTAAATACTTAACAGGTAAATGTCCTTGGTCTTTTAAGGTGTTAAAAGTTATGCGTCAATAAAGAACATTGGAGTTGGAGGAATTTTGTGGTTCTTGGCTTTATGCTACTAGTGATCATCATAACTATCCTTAATAAACCAAAGTTGTCATATTCATAAGGGATTATTCAGGAGACACTTTGTGAAGAAACTTATGTCTGCACATAAACCTACAGACACTAACTGAAGATGGAAGCACTATTGGTACAAAAATGTCAACATTAAAAAAAAAAAAAAAAAAACAGTTCTAATGGAAAGAAGAAGTAGGCATGGTTTGGTTACCGGTGTCAAGGTTCACCAAAGCGTTTCACCTCAACATTTTTAAGGAGATGCTAGAGGAAGTGCTGGTGTGGCCAGAGTTTCTTAAGTGTGTACAGAGCTTCAAGTTACAAAGTAAAGACATAGTCAGTCTTGTTGCTAAAGCTAACTAGCTAACTGCAACTCCACCCGATAGCTGGTAAGAAACCACAGCATTTTGGTGAAGATAGGTTAACTTAAAAGAGTTTAAGGTATTGGTGTCCTATGAGTAACATAGTCTACGTTACCCATGAAACGGCTTCCAGAACGTTAAAAGAACATGGCTTCCATCAACATTTCATGACCAAATCGATCCATGTAAAGGATTTGTCAACAGATCCAGTGTAAAACCAAGTGTTCCTGAACTCAACCAAGCAGATATGCAGGGACTCTGAAATGTTTCATGAGATTTGTTGCCATTGGCCTGATCTAAGAGCCTTCAGTTAAGCCTTGATTTCTCATTATCTGTACGTCTCAAGGCCTTTGTTTAGGCCTGCTGCTGGTTGATGTCTGTAGCTGTCAATTACACTGCGGCTGATTTCTGCAACTTGTTTTTCTCTCGTTCTCAAAGGGGCCAGGCTGGCTTGTTGAAACACACACACACTCATCCCAGTCACACTGATGCAAACCCAGATCCACACATTAAAAAGTAGTCTGTGCTCTGCTGGTGCTGCCTTCTTCATTCCTTGAGGTCTTCATTAGTCGGCTTGTGGGAACCTTCGCTCGCCCTCCCAGTAGATGTCTGACATTCTCTCGCTCTGTGATCACCACTTTGAGTTCTGGCCCTTTTTGGACGATCTTCACACACAATTAGGCTGGATGCAGCAATCTCCATAACATTTACTCCTCGAAGTTAGCGTTGCGGTGTGAATGGAAAACCAGTGTTGAAAATGCAACTTTTCCGCACTGGAACCAGTGTATAGAAAAGTAATAACAGTGTACCTTTTTTGTTCCTTGATCATTTTGATCATAATCTCCAAGTTTACAACAAAAAGAAGAAAAAGAAAAACAGTTGTTGCCCAGGAGATTTTCAGGTGATTAGTTTACAGTTTGTGGTTGAACTACAAATAAAAGAGATCATTGTAGTTCTGGCCATCACAGTATCACAGTAACAGTAGGATTAGATGGGTTTCACATATTCAATGGAAAATTCAAGAACACGCGGTATAATCCGGAAGGCAAAAACACTGAATATGACTGATAAGTCTGATTCTGCTGCTCTCTCCAAAAACTAAACCAAACTCTGCCTCAGTTTCTCACATTTCGCTTTTTTTCATCGCAAAACCTGATTCTTGTTTCGGAATCTATTGCTCATCTTCTGGCTTTGTTTTTTTTTTTTTGCTGGAAAATAACAGAAAACCTTGTGTTTCTCTCACAAAAGTGACACTGAGGTGGCTGGCAGTGAGTTCATGTCCCCAGAGCTTGATCCTTTTAAGTCTGAGGGTTGTGCGCCAACATCACAGAGTGCCTCCATCCTTCGTTGCCTAATCTTTGTTGCCATGGCCATCTCAATGTGTTGGAAGATAGTCTCTATCTACAAAAACAGAAATGGACTGGACTGGATGTAGGAAAGGTGTCTGAGTTGGTTGTACCTGTCCAACTCCTTTGGATGTTGCTACAGCAGATGGCGCAATCTCTGGAAAGAGTCAGGCGGGTCTTTGACGCCACTGATGGTGGAACCAGAAAGGATGTCTGGGTGGCAGGAAGCTAGAGCTGGTGGATGATCTAGACCACAGTGTTTCTCTGCCTGTAGGGTGGAGGCGGCAGAACGGTGCCGGACTTCAGGGCAAATTCAGACATGTACTCAGAGTTTTCAGCCACTGGGGGCCTTATGTGTCCATTCTGCTTGTAGAAAAGCTTGGCGTTGGAGGGGCCTCCCTGGGCCCCGTCAGGGGCCACCTGTAAGGAGGATTTTGGAGGCAAGCTGTGCTGCCAATATTCAGGATTGTCAAAGGTTACCTTGAGCTTCTTCCCGCTGGCCTTCCCTGACGTATGCCCTCCATGCTTCAGCAGGCTGCCGGGATGGGAGGTGGTGTAGCTCTGGTAGGCTGGCAGGCTACCGTGACCCAAGGTGGCTGAGGTGGACAGGGAACCTGATTGGCTCACCAGGGCTGGAGCAGAAGTTCCTGTTTGGCTGGGAGGGACGGAGCCACCTGGATTTCCAGACGGCCCTGCAGGTTTGATGGCGTTGTGGGCATGGAGGATGTGACCTGCTGGAGCATGGAGGCAGGGCAGGCCGGCCGGAGACGGCTGGGCCGAGGATAGGGGGTAGTGGGGCAGACTGGTCTGAATGGTGAGCGGGAGGTGGGAGCCTGGCGTTGAGGCTGAGATGGAGGACGGAGGCATGCTGGGTAAGGGGAGACCGTTCCTTCTCAGGGCTTCCAGGCCCAGCTCAGCAGGACTGTGGAAGGTGTTGAGGTAAAGGGGCTCGTTGATGTACTCATCCTCTCCTTTGGGCTGACTGTTGGGCGTGCTGTGGTAGCCCGGGTTGTCCAACGCGTGGATCTCACCGTTTTTACGTCTGGATACAAACGGGTTCTCCTCAACGGGGTTCAGGTACTCTGCAGCACAGATCAGAAGGAAAAGACTGTGAACTCATCAGACAGACAGACATGAAATCAAAGGAAAAGGAAATACGAATGAATGGAATCTAAAGGAAAGAGATGAGTGACTAATGAGGGTTGGTAATGGTGGCTGCTGAGGACCAGATGGGCAGGACGCCAGCAGTTCTTTGGCTCTGGTAGCTCCATCTGCTGGGGTCAGAGTGGAAAAGCAACGACCCTCCTCCACTGCTTCCATCGATCTCGCCTCCACTCAAATGCGTTTTGCTTGGGGCTTTGTTGCATTTGAGGCAGCTCAGGAATCAGGAAAAGGCCTGGTGCGCTGAGTTATGATCAAAGGCAGAGCATGGTTCTGTGGTGGGAGCTGACACAAACCGCTGTTGATGCAAACTCATTCAGAATGTTAATCAATAAAGCCAAGATGAAATGAAGAAGTGAAGCACGCTACGGCGAGGCAATGAGGAACAGCATGGAAAGTCCCATCATGCTTCACTTCTGCTTCAAGTACCTGAGGAGCTCTTGTCCTTCATGGCTGTCATGTAGCCGTCCTCGTCGGTGTCCCCTCTGGACGTCCTGTCCCCCAGGAAGATGGTGGGGTCGGCGCTGTACCTCTGGGCCCCGGGGTCCTCTGCCCCGGCTTGGCTCTGGCTGCTTTTATGGAGGCTCCCATTACAGCGCTGGTCCTCCAGAACCGGGCCCTGGCTGCTGGATGCCTCCTGGTTCCCTCCGCCATGGGCCCCCACCAGAGACCCCTCCACTGTGTTCGGGCCCCCGTCCCGATAACCAAACTGGTTCTGAGAGAAACATTGGTATTCTTAAATGGTGGAAACACAGCTGCTTACACTGCAGGTTAATAACTATATTTAAATATAAGTTGAATAAACCACAAGTTATTATTAATTCACAATCTTAACTTCTAATGTTACAGTTAATGAACAGCAGGGATTAACTGGTTATTATCTAAACCTCCAAATATCATCCATCCATCCATCCATCCATCCATCNGGTTTATCCATCCATGTATCCAACCAATGGTTTATTGTTCATCCATCCATTTTTTCCAGGTTCTATATTTAACCCTTGACCTATGTGGAAAAACCTCCAGTAAACTCATTGTGATCTTTTATATTTATACTTTTCAACCTGATTGTTGTTGTTTCTGCTAAACTCTGATGTGATTTCAACATAAATATCTTGCAGGAAGCCTGAAAAGCATAAATCCTTTACAGGTTTTTCTTTCTTCTTCCATCAGACGTGGTGAAAGGCGGTCGGCCGAAGATGCAACTTTAGCACTCCGACGTCAAAGCAGAACCAGAACCCAGAAGAAAAGCTAGAACATGACACAACAAGAAGAGGCCTTCCGGTGTTGGCTCACCGTGGACTGAAGGCTTTCTGAACTTCATCAAACGCTGAATGCTAAGCAACAATTACAGGAGCAGAGCTGCAGTCCTTCACCTCCAACATGCAGACTGCATGAGAAGCAGAGGCCTGTTCCTGCAGCCCAAGGTGCATACTGCATTAGCCTGCTCTAATTGTCCATTAGCAAACGGCTCGGGCCCTTTAGGAGGGGAAGTGTTATTTGCTTAGAAAGCGCTGAGTAATGAAACTGGGGGCCTGGGGACCCGAGAGCATAAAGAGTCCAGATTTAAGGCAGACTGCTGGAATGGAAATGAAGCAACAGGCGGAGCATTAGCAGAAAGAAATCACTGGTGTAGTCCAAGCTCTGAACCATTCTGAGTCCTTCTAAAGGACGGTGGCTCAGGAAGATCAAACATACAGAGAGGGAAATCTTCAGAAATGAAGACATTTGGTGGAACAGCCAATATTTTAACTGACCCAAATGATCTAGTTTTAAGTTTTTGTCTGTTAAATGTTTGTGAAAAACTTTCTCTTAATGTTTTTAATGTAGGAAAGTATTTGTCTTGTGTGTTTGCTTTCACAACACATGTTGCACATGAAGCTAATTTTCAGGCTAATAATCTGAGCGCAGAGTATTATCAGTTATCAGTTTCCCTCCAGTTTTTCACCAAAATTCACACAAAAAAATCAACAAATCCCTGCATTTTTTTCCAGACTAATGCATTATTGTGAGTTTATTGCAAATGATCCTAAATGGTCCAAAACATATCAATGGTTATGTAACTCTTACCAGACTGATGGTTTTTCAGTCACACTAGGAACCGTTTTTAAGTGACTTCTTTACTCTGCAGGTCTGACTCAGTGTGACGAGACAAATAGACCAAAACATGGTGAAACATTCATTAGTGATGTTTTCTCATTAACTTTGGGCCGGGTTGGTCTGAATGCCTGTGTTTTTTTTCCATAACAAATGGAACAAATGTGTTTGATGTTCTGAGACATTTGGGACAAAAAGGAAAAACAGAAGAAACCAGAAGGTAGAAATACTTTTCACACCTCTGAATGCTAAGAGTAACAACAACGGACATCTTTAATTCGGCTGGCTGTACCATCTCCTAATAATTTGTCCATCATATCTAACCAATAAATAATGACATGGTGGAGTCAGTGGGATTTTTTGGAGACTTGAAGTTAAATCTTTAAATAACTTTATTTATACATTAAGAACTGCAGGCTCTTCGGGTAGAGATTTCTTTTTACTCTCACTCTATATTGATAAGTTAAAACCCGCTTTATAAACCGCTTTAGTTTCTCTTTAGGCATAGAATACCTTTGAGATTTTTTATTCAAACTACATCAGAGTTATTTTCAGATGATTGTTACAAACGGATGTCAAGCTGCATGGTTTAACGGTAAAAATGCTGTGAATTCAACTTTACTGCCTTCCTCTGGGGTAACTTAAAGTTTTATGGACTTTTACAAAGTATTCGCAAACATTCCATGTTATGAACTCATCAGATGAAGCAGTAACAGAATATGTTGTGTGCTGATTATTTACGGTTATCTAATATTATCTGTTACATTAGGCGTTGGGGTTATGATTTAGCTAGCTCCCAGTGAACAGAATTAAGCTGTAATATGTTACAAGTTCTGGGTTATGAAGGTACAGTTTGCCAGACCTGCCGATCCGTTCATTGGTGCTGAGTCTTACTGTCTTACTGTGGAGACATTTAGTTTGACGTTTTATCACTTCACCAAACTGAAGATGTTTGGCCGAACGAGAGAAGTGCTCTTACTCGGTTGGAGTCAACGCGGGGCCTCGCCGAGCCCGACGTGGCGGCCATGTTGAAACCTCGAGGCACCAGGTACTCCTCGGCGTCCATCAGGTCGTCCAGGTCCTCCTCGTCCAGCAGGCTCTGGAAGAACTTGCTGTCGTTGGGGCTGGGCAGCTTCATGCGGTCGTCTCCCTAACACCCGAACGGAAACAGGAACGCAGTTCGTTTCATCGTCGCGTTTACTCTTTTGCCAACCTTAAATGTTTCTCATATCAACTTCTAACACCAGGAAAAGATAACAAAAGTATGTCTTATTTATTAAGGAGACGCAAGTGTCCAGGCAGTGAGCATACCTGGATGACCAGGTACCGCTGGGGGTCACGGGCCATTCTGCAGAACTCGGCAGCCAGCTCCTTGAACTTGGGCCGGCTGTCTGCATCGATCATCCAGCCTGCAGGAGAAAGCAGGCAACAAAGAGAAGCTCATAAACATCAGAACGGATGAAAGAGAGAGAGAGAGCGAGCATCTGCTGCTTCTTTCACTTTAGCCTTCCTAAAGATTCTTCACCATCTTTAACAAAAGAAACTCGTGCTGACCTTCTCTGGCTTTTACAGCCCATTCATTGCCGCTCCTCTGCAAATTGGGACACATGAAAACATGTAATTTGGGTACTTTCACAGGAGGCACCCAATTGTCCCCCAAATCAACTAAATTCATTTCTGGATGCAAGAAAAAACAAAACAAAAACACACACAGCAGCTTTTTAATTTCCCTCCTTTATAACTTCAACCTTCGTTTCTCCACAGAATGCCGGGTGAGCAGCGGCGACGCTCTTTTTAATCGAGTCCTGTACGATCGGAGAATGAAGTGTGCTGCTCAAGGCCGTTTGAAGAGGCAGATAAAAGGAGGAGTAAAGCATATTTCTGCTTTTACTTCGTCGTTGAGTCCAAGGTCCACGTTTCTCTCTCCCTCGGGCTCCAGCTGCAGTAAACAGCTAATCCCTGAAGAGAAAGCCAAGCGGCAGGTGGTGACTGGGCAGAGCTGCTGATTTCACTGACACAACCTCCATTACTTCCTCTAATACTCTGACTGCAGAGTATTACTCAAAAATAAAAAGACAACAAAAAACAACAACGCACATCATGAAAAATAATCGAAGGTGAATTAGTTATAAATAAAGTTCTGCTGTCGTAGAAGAATTTTTCTTGAGATTTGGTCATCTATGTTTCTTAGTTAAAGCCACATTTCAGAGATAAAAGAGAGGTGTTAGTCAGGGAATTAAAAAAAATATTCCAAACCTTTATAGTTATTTACTTGTTTATTTTGCAGTGGACTGGGCACACTTTCGCTAATTTGCTAATAGTGGAGCTAATGTTTCGTTTCACATGCTTAATGTTTTTGGCAGCTTTGAAAACGTTGACTGTATTTAGCTTTCCCTAAATTGATAAATTTTAATTTAAACACAAACAAACAACCAATTCAACAAATACATGAAAAATATCACAAATATGAACTGGAACTAGAGCTTTGTCACGTATTCCTAATGACTTATGGTGGGTATCTTCATGGTTGAAGTTAGTGAAGTTGAGGTTCTGCTACAATACATGTGGATGTAGCACTTTAGCATTAGCTTCTGCTAAAAAAAACGTGTATATAATGTTTTAGCATTAACTTCTGCTAATTACCATGTTGTACTGCTTTAACATTAGCTTCTGTTGTAGCGCTTTAGCATTAGCAGAACTAATGTTTATGATTTAATGCTCTAGGGTTAGTGTAGCTAATGTTTTAGCAAGCTGGCTTCATTAATATCACTTTGCTGTAGCTTAACAAGAGTGGATCAAACTTCATTTTAATTGTTTGGACAACATTCAAACTACTTCAGAATAGTTTCTCGTTTTCAGTTGAATTAATGAGGAAGTGTTTAAGTTCACGTTCAAACCTCCAGGCACAGAAATATTATGCTAACCATGTTGAGTTGACTGGGATTATTATTTTTTTTTAAGCATTTAAAACCATTGTGAGGAGCAGTAATATGGTGTGCATAATAAATCAGAGGCTCGAGATCCAGAAAAACAACCAAGCTGGGTTCTGATCTTTGACGTTTGACAAGAACGAACATCAGAGTCATCAGTCAAGTATGCTGAGATGTGTTGGTGTAGGAAAGCAGCACTTTGCTCATGTGCTGCTTTTTTATTTGGAAATCTAACCTGCTAGTAGGCTAGTGAGACATTTCAGTGGCTTGCACTGTTAGTGCACTTGCTAATATGTTCACTGTTTATTTTTAAGTCCTGATAGTTTTATAGAATTTGTTTGTGAGCTAGGGTGCTAAAGTTCTTAAAAGCTTAGTAAAAAGGATCCATCGTCAAGAAAAACATAAAAAAATAAAAGAAGATATGTTTTAGTTAGACGTTTAGATAAATTGGTTAGAAACGCTACAGGAAGCCATGCAGAGGAAACTGATACAGAAACATGTGGGCTGGGAAGACTGAACAGCTTCTTGAATAAGACATTTACTGTATTTTTGTGATCATAATATTGCTAAAAAAACAATTCCAAGCATCAATTAAAAGGAAAACATCAAACAAAAGTAGGTAAAAGAAAAAGGGTGAGAAACAAGGGAGTGAAATGTGCTGCAGGGCTTTGAGACTCGGTGCAGTCAAACTCGTTGTATACCATTAGATCAGAGCAGTAACTCTGTCTGAGCTTACCTTCATGAGAATTAAGAGGAACGCTCAGGTTTCCGAAACTGTGCGACAAAAGCCCAGATAACCAGAAACACATTTTGTAGGGATTGAATTTTTCGGGGCGTTTCAGACACAGATGAGTTCAGACGGGGTTGAGTGATGACCAGACGGCACGGGGGAATCCGGCCAAGAAGCCGGTGGCTGGCACAGCCTTGAAGCATGTCCTGGCAACGTGCGTCTGGAGCGCTTCCTGGAAATATGGGAGGGTGGATCAGTCGGCAACCCGGCCCAGAAGCACCGGGGTTCTGGAAACGGCCTGGAGGGTGGCGGCGGTGGGATCAGATGACGCAGGGAGAGACGGGGCTTTGGATGGGCGGTATGAGCTGGAGAGACGTTTGGGGGTGAGGAAGCGTGGCGGTCCAGATGGAGGATGGCACCAGCGAAGAACCGGACTGGAGTCTCTGCTGAGGCCGGCCTGTCCGTCACGGAGTTAAACCAGCATCTCATCATCTTGGCGCCTCGCTAGGAGGCAGCAGCTCATCAATGACTTCTCAGCAGATGAATAGTAAAGTTTTTTTATTAAAGTCCAACTGATCTGTAACAACTTCAGCAATGGAGCATTTGGGGAAAAAAAGCAAGAATCCATTTAGTTCTATTTCAGGTCTGCAGGACAGATGAAATCATTTTGATTTGCTGATTACTAGTTTAATAATTATTCATAGGCTCATGTGACATCTTCCCCCAAAACCTTTGATCTATTTTTATTGTTTGAATGTTTCTGAGCATCCGTCCACTCAGGTTTTCTCTTTGTCCACAGACTATGTGGGAAACGTGGAACCGTCCATTAGAAGGTGAGTAATGTCACAGTCTCTGATTTTATTCTTTGTCAACTTTTAACATTAACAGTGGAGCTAAAGGATGCAAAAATAACACATACAGGAAGTAAGCTCTTCTTTTTTTTCAGAGCTGTGCCGTTTGAAAAACATGTCCTTGCAAACATTTAACTTAAGACTCTGATAACAGTAGATATATTAGTCCTAAAAGAACCAAAATTCTGACAGAACTCTGTTGAAGACCTTTGCTGGGAGTCAGAACTAAATAAATAAACTTCTCTGAGCTCACTGGATTCTGCTGATCTTCTAGCAGCTTCTTTTTCTACTCTCTGTCTACGTAGTTGCCTGGCAACATCATCAAAGTAGCTTCTACTCCGGCCATGGATCCAGCATGTAATCCCAGTCACTCCTGCATTACTCCAGATGTACCGTTTTAATTAGTGGTCTTTAGAGGTGCTGACACCAGCCGCATATTAACCAACAGCTCTGTGGTTTCAGGGGTTTTTTTTCCGTTTCCAGGCTAAAAGCCTGGAAACGCTTTATGTGCCTTGCCTCACATAAAGCACATATTTCATCATGGGTGTTTACTGGAGCATGTGCATCTGCTCACATTTCACCATGACCATGTAGACGTCGATGGTGCATATGGGAGGCTGCGGCAGTCGCTCGCCCTTCTCCAGGATGTCTGGGATTTCCCGCGTGGGGATGCCGTCGTACGGTTTGCCACCGAATGTCATCAGCTCCCAGATGGTCACTCCTTTCGCCGCGATGCGTCAAGGAAAACAAGAACAAGAAGAAGAGGAAGAGAGGAGACGAGAGGTGAGGCAGACAGTAAGGCGGGCGGTTCGGACGAAGGGAACAGGACTTGGGGGTCGGTTAGCGTTTAGCACCCACCGTAGCTCCACACGTCGCTCTGATGGGTGAACTTCCTGTAGTGGATGCACTCCAGAGCCATCCACTTGATGGGCATCTGAGGAAACACACAGAGGATGATGGGAATATCATCTCAATACTGGTGGGATTAGATTAGTATTATTAATCTAGTTAATTCCAGGTGGAAAAATAAGGATCATTTTCAACTCAAAACCCTTTTTACTGCTAAATGATTGAATAAATAGACAAATGAGCTCAACAATGAATATATTTATACATTTTAATCTGTTCTTCAACCATCAGATTGGAGCCAAGTTTTATTCTAGGCGGAGCTTCTTTAGAAATGTGGACATTAGCGTTAGCTGCTACATGTTTAGCTTCGAGATGCTATTTTAGGCTTGACTTGCTTCACTGATAGGCTAACTCCTTATAGTACAACTGAACACAACAATAGTCTTTTCCAGCGTCCAATCAGATCCTTTAGAAGCAGAAATTAACCACGAATGAGCTGAGAGAAGAGGGTGGGTCGTTTATCGTTACTGTTAGTGGATGTAGCCGGTGTGTCGGATTTACAGGTGTACCAGAAACACGATCCGGTCGGAACCTTTGTATGTAAAATAAAAATGTGAAAACAACCTTGTTAAAAAATTGGAACCGGTATTTATTATGAATTACTGTGCTAAAGTCTTGTGGCTAAATTTCCATGTTAATCAACAAGAAGCCTGTCTGTTCCAAGCTGTTTTTGTGTTTTATTCTGTTGTTTTTGCTCAATAATACTTGTATTAACATGAATAGTGAGCCGCATGCAATAATAATTCATTCCTCTTGTATGGCATCACATTCATACCAAACATCAATAGGAGCACAGTTATTATTCACCAGTGCTACTTTCTACTGCATTCACAAAACCCAACACACACAGGCATCGGTTGGATTTACTCCCACTTGTTTGTGTGAAATATTTGGCGAAATGTAGAAAAAAAAGGGAAGGAAGCATTCGTCTGAATATGAATGGCCACTTTTCTGCTATCCTTGTATTGAGCTAACTCAGCTGAGTCTGCGTTTTATGAATTTATCACAGACATGCATGTTTTATGCATTTATATATTCCCAATTCACCTGAACGTTTCCAACGGATTGGTGAGAAACGTCGCTCACGGATCTCCTGACGGTCACCTTTCCTAACAGCAACATGATTCCCAAACTCACGGGAGGCTAATTATGCTCCCCATTTCCACGTGAACACACACATGTTGGGGCGTCGACCTCCTTGCCCGGCACACACACATATATGCACTCTCTTTAGGGAAATGAAGAAGAAAGAAGGAAATGACAAGCTTCAGGTTGCACCTCCACTTCCTGTTGATGGATCTCCCGCGTCGCGTCTATTTTTACCGAGAACATGCAGATGTGCTGACAACAGCTCTCATTTATCAAGGCATCAGTGAAAACCAACATGGAGTCAATCACTCAGATGGCTGCTTGCGACTCGCCCGCGTTATGAAATCATTTTTTTTCCTTCTTCTTCTCCTGCGCCCCTCGTCCGTCAGCGATAACAGCCTGGACTCGACGTGCGGCGGCGAACCTTTCGGGCCTCCAGCTGAATAGATGTGGCAATGAAAACCCAATTTAATAACGGGAGTTGATCAGAACAATTTGCATAGCGGGTCTGGAGCGCTGGGGGAGTGGAGGGCTCCTGATTGATGCGGTCCACAAACAAAACAACCCGACTCCGTCGTTTGCTTGGACGAAGAGCCTCTAAATTCTATAAAACAAAGTTTTTCCGACATTCTCCCATCAGAGAACGGATACGTTTTTACTTATTTCATTTGTTCCCCTGACATATTGTTCATATTGGATATGAATTCAATAAATGTAGCTATCTAACTATACTTAGGCATCGAAAACCTGGTCATTGTCATTCATAAATACAGATTTCTTTTTCAGAATCTACATGAGTAAAATCTCTGCATCCTGTGTGTTTCTGAGTGTTTTTGACCATTGCTCAAGAAGCACATTTACGAGGTCAGACACCGGTGTTGGACGCCAGGGCTTGGATGATCTCTGCTCTAATTCAAGCCGGGACCTTCGCTTTCTGTGCCAGACCAAACCCAGGCAAACTCTGGTGTGAATGCAGACCAGCCTCAATCCGAACCAAAACATCCAGTTTAACTCTTTGGACCTCATGAGCCACCGTAGCTGGGCATCATGGTTCTTCTTCTGTAAACCTGTGTGCCGTCTTGTCAAACTGTTTTCATAAAGTTTGAACCTCAAGGTTCCCAACATGTTAGATTAATTCACCTCAGTGTGACGTTATGATGAAGACCTTCTTCTAGTCAAATTTCTACAGAATCAGGTTTAAATGAAAAAGGTTTAAAAAGCAAACTCAAAACAGTTTAATACTTTATTCTGCTCATTCTTTTCAGGTGGCTAACTATTACAATTAATTTCCACCAAGATAGAGGCAACACACAGCTCCGCGGTTCGGCCGTTCCTGTTAACAATTTTTCCTTTCCGTGCCGCTGAGCGGGCAGAAAATAGCTATTTGATTGCTGGTTACAAATGCTGCCCGTTAAGAGACGCGGAAAGTAATTTCGGCACTGTTGCATGAGGATGTCGGTGAAAATCACGGCTCTGGGGCGTGCTGTGGTGGCGCAGGGGTTTAGCACGCCCCACATTTGGAGGCCTTAGTCCTCAACGCGGACGTCGCGGGTTCGACTCCCGGTCCCGGCGACCTTTGCCGCATGTCTTCCCCCCTCTCTTTCCCCCTTCCTGTCAGCCTACTGTCGTGGAAAATGCGAGCCACTAGAGCCGCAAAAAAGTCTTCGGAGAAAAAAATGATTAGAAAATCACGGCTCTGTGCTCGCAAGGTTATCTGGGATAAGACACGTCAGAACAGCTGAGTCTTGCCAGGTCATCTGTTGTATTGACATTTAAAATGAGTGTTTACAGGGTGGGACGGAGACCTGCTAACGTTCTGCTGCACATCTGAAAACAGCTCTCCTCTGTTCCTGGGTGTGAAAATAAACTGGAGTGTTAGTGCCAAGATAAAAAAATGATTTTTTTAATTTCAAGAATAAAGCTTTCATTATGATACAAGAATAAAGACATGGAATTTCGAGAATAAGGTTATAATATTATAAGCACAGAGTTTAAAAAAGAGAAATAGTCATAATATTATCAGAAAAAAGTCTAAATAAAATCAAAATAAATTTATAACGTTGCCAGAATAAGGTTTTACAGAATAAGGGAGTTTGAAGAAATTTATATGAGAACGTGACAAAAAAAAAACCAAACTTGTGAAGTTATACTTTGGTATCAGTTTTGCAAGTAAGGAAATAATGTTTTAACACATCAGCATCAAATTGTTACCAGTAGCAGGACTTTGAAATGATTGAGTTTATTTAGAAGACAGAACTGGATTGACTGGAAGCTTTTTTCTCTTTAAAACAATTTTTTTTCTTAGAATTTTATGACTTCCTTCTGATAATGTCATATTTTTATTCTGCTACTGACTTGGTTGTCATAAAATTATGACTTTATTCAGAATTAAATATCTTAATCTGGTCCTGACACTCTGCTGCACAGCAATGATCTCGGAGATTATCCCATTTTGTGCAGCCAAAACGTTTGCTAAGGTGCTACAAACTCATTGCGGTCAGCAAATCTACAAAGAAAGACATTTCTAGGAGATTCTGGAGTCTTCCCAGGAGCGGATGACCTCCAGACACACTGTACATTGGTCAAAGAAAATAAACACATGGCTCTTTGACAGACTCTACAGACCTTGGTTAGCATCTTAGATGTTAACAATGACAGTTGGGTTATCTGCAGATCTGATGTTGTTACAAGCTACAAGCTGCCGAATTATGAGGTATTACCTTGATTCTGTGCGGCCATATTGACGCTGCATCTTCTCAAGCATAAGGAACTGTTGACCAGTGATGATGTATCCGCTTATGAAGTCTCATCACCCATCGTAGGGGAACGTTGTACCCACTATCTTATTTAAATATCTAAAGTTCTGAAGAAAGTTAAAGAATCTGATGTGTTTATACGTGATCCATGATGTTCCTCTGCTCTTTCCTTCCCTGGTTACTGGTTCTGTCTAACTAGGTCAGCAGTTTGAAGCACTTGACACACACCAAGACGTTCTCAAGCTTCCACTTACACCAACCTTGCCCCCATCCGCATTGTACTCCTTCTCGTCGGCATCCAGGAGCCGGGCCAAGCCGAAGTCGGTGATCTTGATGTGATTGGGGGACTTGACGAGCACGTTCCGAGCCGCCAGGTCTCTGTGGACTAACCGCCTTTCCTCCAGGTACATCATCCCCTGAGAGGTGGGGAGAGACAGACAGAGAGACGATGAGGAATCCTATCGTGGAGCCATTTATCTTTTTAAATCTCAGCCTAAGACCGCTGAAGCATTAAATGTCAGCACTAACATAAAATTATTGTCATAACTGTCATCAGCATTAACTTCACACCCATGCAGACATTTAGATTTGATGTGTAATGGCTATAATACCTCACGTGAATGACTCTAAGCAGTTCAGAAGTGTCAGAAAGTTTATTCTCAACCCTGCAAACCACAAAGGGAAAGTTTTGTGAGCCTTTTCAATCCCCCAGCAGGTCTTGGGATTGTGGAGAGTGAAACATGTTTGCATTGTTTCCTTTAGATACCAGAGAAGGTTGGCGGTGCAGCGTGGGTGTGTTTAGTTGAGCTTTAATGGTTAATATCTACCATTTTTCCTATTACCATACTATAGTTCAAATACTTCATAAACAGACTAAAAATTCAGGCTTCACCTGCAGGTGAACTTGCACCTGTATTTTGGCACAATTGCCCAACAAAAATGAAGATGTGGGGAAATTCCTCGCTGTTTGATTCTCAGAACTGGACTCCTTATAATTACTTGCTCTTGTGATCACAAATGATCCAATCTTGCCTGAATCTCCATCGACCCAGACACTCTTGGGAGCATGACACTTAAGCGGTGTTGAAGCAGAGCAATCAGCGGCACCGCCCCGACCTGGAGCGGCCCACATCCTCCACCGGGACGCCGCTGTTTACCTCCCTAGGAGGCTGGAAATTAATTGGCTCCTTGAGCTGTTGTACATTCCCCTGCAGTCGGTGCGACGGCCTCACCTCATTGCCCCGTCACTTTAAGTCGAAGTGTATTAATGGGCTGTGTGGCCCATTGATTCCTAATTTCTCTCGACATCGACATCGGAGATAAATATTGCGTGGCACGCTCGTCTTTGGGCTTATTGTAATCAGCATTGTTATTGATCGCCTGAGAAGCAATCTATTTTAAACACACTTCCAGCCAGGCGGGGGTGTTGCCTGCAGCCCTGTCACAGCACATTGTGTCCTGGATCGGGGAATTCAGCCCAACAGCGAAGAGGAAGTGATCCAACTTGGTGGATAAAAGAGAGAACCATGCAAACAGACTGACAGATAGATATATTGCACATATGCCCTGGGAAAATGTCTTGCTCTTCAGCGCTGGTGGTCTCTTGGATGTCCCTGTCATGTCGTGTGTGTATGTATGTGTGTGTGTCACTCCCAGCAAGGCCGGAGGATGATGGATGAGGGCTCAGCTAGCGGCGAGTCAGACGTCGGCGCTATCGATTTATCCTCACATTCATCTGCGAGGAAAGGGGAGGCAGAGAGAGGCGGCGACCGCGGTGAGAGTCTGACTGGCTCGAGCGCCTTGACACAACAACAATACACGCATACACGTATTTACAGTTCCCCCAACACACACACCTAAATGTTTCAAATGTCCCGATGATTCTCTGGCGCCAGCCGAGGCGTGGGCCTTGGTGTAAATTTTTCATTGTCTGCCTCACTTCTCACCAAGGTGTTTTCATTGATTTACCAGCAAAGTGGCGTCTACTTGTTTAACATCCAGCTTAATACACTCCAATTGGCCCGGCCTTGCCTGCTTTGTCTGCCTCCCAGAGCAGCAGACACCGGAGTATATCATCATCTCAGAGAAACATCTCTGACTGGCATTTTTGTTCTTCTGCGGCAGAACCTTCAGCTGAATACAGGATCAGTTCCATGGACACGAATAGACTGGTCTGTCATAACACCAAATGAAGGCTGCTAGACAAAGATTTCTTTCTTTCTTTCTGCCTTTCTTCTGAAGGTTTTGCTGGTGTTATCTTTCGTACGTGTCTCTCATCCATAGGTTAGGCGTCCTAGCGGTAGATTTGGCACTCTGTATGTCCAGGGTTCCATTCCTGACCAAAGTCCTTTAGCGGCATGACTTCCACATTTGTTCTCCGCCAAGGTCAAGAAAACATGCCAACCATTAGTAAGTCCACAGAAACGGTAGAGTCCGTTCAAACTGTTCAGTTTCCAGGCATAAAACCAAATGCAAGAAATGTTCAAGAGACTTTGGGAAGGAAAATCAAGATCCCTTATGTTCTCCAGTTGAAGCCATCCAGCTTTTGATTAGATGTGAAGTCAAAGACTTTAGAAGATGGTCGCGGGAATTCACTCTAAAACAACAGATCCCCATGTGTTTTGACACTAATGCATTATTGTGAGCTTATTGCAAATTTTCTGCATAAATGGCCAAAAACATTGTGTTTAAGTGATGCTAACTTCAACCTGCAGGTGGCAGTGTTTCTTATTTCTACTCCACTGCTGCTTCAGCCTTCCAGTAAGTCACATTTATCTTTATGCAAATGTATGAATATTGCAAAATTCCTTGCAAATATTTCTAAGGTATAGAAATCCACAACAATAACTTTCTGGAATGTCTTTCTCAAAACTCTGCCTTTAGCGTAGTAGCCACCAGTAAACTAGGCTATCTGACTCACTGGTGTTGGAAACATACAAAAAAAAACAAAAAACATGGCATTCATGCCCATTACAAGTGCATGTAAGTTTCCTATCACTACTGTAGCTTGTAGGGAAACTCTACAGTCTCTGTACTGTAATTTAATCTAAATGTATATTGGTCACTGTTCAGACTATTGCTTTCACAGTGATTTACAAGTGAACAGCAGATGCATTATAGCTTCAGCCCAGTAAGAAAGCCCGCTGTAAGCATTAAAAGCTAAATCTATTTAAAGGAAACAATGTGAGTGGAACAAGAGTAGAAGTGCACAGTCAGAGCAATGAGAGTTTCGGCAGGAAATGCTCTTGTCAGAGACGAGTCTTTGGAAGGTTTTTAATGCACCGAGGAAGAGAATATGCTCTAATGCTGTAAATTAGCTTCGTTTGGAGTCAAGCTGAGTGGTCACCGGTGATGTGAGGGTTGAACATGTCACCGTAATTTAAAACCATCCTGGCATACAGTAGTAAGGCAATTAATTTGGCAGTGTGGAGCAAATTAAAAATATCGGTGTGGGGCAGAAAAGCAGATTTCAAAGGTTGTGATGTGATCATGTGCAGAAGAAGTACAAAAATCGAAGCCTCCTAAAACATTTAGAAAAGTTCAGTTCAATGTGCTTTTTGGTTTTCAAACTATGATGATATAAACAGGATTGTTCCTTCTGTCAAACATTTGCGAACCTAAATAAAGAAACAAACATACATAATGTTGGTGTTTCATGTAGCACTTTTATGAACCGCAAAGACAATTTTGAGTTTAAAGTTGTTGCATGATGGTAGCAGTCCACCTTTTTACAGCTTAAAGATGGTAAGAGACTGACTGCAAATAAACTTCTGACTAAAGCCAACATCTTCAAATGTGAACTTTTTGACCATGAGGGACCCCAACACAGAACC
>CAEFZX010010433.1:0-14168 GCA_903066825.1 Alfaro cultratus
GAGATGTGTGATAGTTTGTCTATCAGACATTTATAGCAATACGGAATAAATCGCGTCCCGTTTTGGTTCAATACGGGCGGAGAAACAACAACCACCTGTTATTTTAGCCTAGCTTAAGCTAACCTGAATATTTACAACTCTCTTGTTGATACACTGACATTACTTACCTTCTGTCTTTCAACCACTTTGAAAAGCTTTTCTTCGTCTCTCCAATATCTTTATCCCCTCTTCCGTTTTCTGTTTTGTGCCCCGGAGTTTTTTTCTGCGCCCATCTTTAGCTCCCTTTTGTCGAGGCACTAATGCAATTGAAATTTAACAGAAGAAAAAAAAGGGGAAAAAAACGCGCCTCAGTGGCCGCCGTCCAAGTTACCTGTATGGGAGGGAGAGCGGCTGGCAGGAGGAGAGGAACTTAATCAGTGCTGTTCCTCTGTTATTTATCATTTCATACACAAACAGCTGTTAAGTACATAAAACGCTGACTAGAAAAAAAATTCCCCAAATCGTTTTTGCGCCCCCTCTAGTGCAGCGCCCCTATGGCGTTGCATACACTGCATAGCGGCCTTTTGCGCCACTGCCACAGGGAACCAGAAAATGCTCTTGACATGGTGTGTTTGGACCATTTCTTACTCAGGTAGTTAGGAAGTTACTTTCTGTAACTTCAACGGGTTACAAAGTAGAGCTGTTAGCTGTGACTGATGCAATTCATACACAGGGTTATGTCACCGATGTAGATTTTTAACTAGAGTAAATTAAAGATGCTGACTGCAGTGAAAAATTAGGTGGAATCGCCCTTTAGCCATTTCCCCGAATTGGAAGCCGCAACTGGAAACCAACTTCAGCTTCATCCCAACAGCAAGGGCTAACATACAGTTCTCTTAATGTATGACAAATCTATGGTTGGCATAAAATTAAACAATCCCAAATACAATATTTAATAAAAGTCTCTCATAAATGATGGTGGTGTCGGCTGTAGGCGTTTGCCTTCCAAATCGGTGGGTCGCCAGATCGATCCCTGGTCTACGTTTGAGATTTCAGTTTGGTGTATAAAAGGCATTATTCAAAAAGAAACCAAAATATCACACCAGCATTTTATTCTTTGTAAAAATTGCTTTTGCAGTCTGGTTTACGTTTTTACATTGTAGATATAAACATCAGCAAAATTAATAATTTTGGTCGATTAGTACAGTCAATTTTAGGGTAATTATCTGCTGGCAATGTTACAATATTTTTCTATAAATTTTACAATTACTTATATTTTTAAAATATATTTCTGTGTTTTCTATACATTTCATGACTGTCAAAATTACTTGAAATATATGTTTATGGAGTTATTGTAATTGCATGTATTTTCTACGGTATTATAATGCTTTGGATGTAACTGTAGGTATTTCACCATTTTTTATTGTAAATTTGCTTTTTTTTTTTCAGTTCTGACTTACGGTAATTCCATGTATTTACTAGGGTAATAAAATGTTTTGGATATTATGGTCAGTAACTGTTGGTGTTTCACAATTTTTTATCGTAAATTTACGGAGTTTTTTTTTTTTTTTTACAGTGTACAATATGCTGACATAATCACAGACGTGTTCAGTACTTGTCTGAGAGTGTGCTTCAAGATGATTTATTTAGTTTTGTTACTACTTTATTGTGAAATTAGGACATTTAATTTAAAGATTAGTTTAAATTAAACTAATAAAAATAATACCTATTTTTATAGGTTTTATAAAAATAAAACCTAGCTGCAAAAAAAAATATTTTTGCAGCCATAGGTGTATAATTGTGGCTGCAAGTCTGTTGCATGCAGGGTCAGTTATTTAACTGATCTCTACTTAAGGAATTGTGCTTTGCCTTTAAGAAAGTCATTTATTGCTTCTTCAGTTTTTTTTTAGTTTTTTTTTAGGGCTGTTGTTTTGTTGGATATAAAGTAAATATAAAGTCTGGACAGCCACTCTTGGTGTGTTTGCTCTTTCTCTCATTTTGGGGGGTAACCAGTCTACCCCCACATAGCAGTGCTACATTAACATTAGTATCATTTACTGGCAATAATTCCAGAACAGAGTTGCAATATCTGCAGCAGGTTCCAGCTGTGGGCTGATGGTTGAGACATGACCACTTCCTGAGAGACATGTTTGTTACCAGAACGCTTTTACTGGCACAGAAACCGGAGACGTCTATTTGCTTTCACCACTGGGTTTTTGTGAGGTATGGTTTCAGGGTTAGTTTCAGAAGTAAGTAAATACATCGACTTTAGTACCAAAGTCTTTGTTTGGTACTAAAACATTTTTTCCCATGAACATAAATTACTGGAAACATTGCCGACTTCCAGTCGGCCATTTATGCATGTAAACAAACAGTCTCTTAAGCAAAAACAGGTAAAAAAAAATAAATAAATAAAAAAATGTGACTTTTATATCTTAATCGGGTAAATATCATTATAACAATCTGTGGGGATGATCTGATTATTCTTATTACAGGCATATTTATCTGCCTTTTTTGTTTTTGAGCCAAATGGCAACATCACGGAGCGAGGGTTTGATGAACATGTAGAAGATTTAGTTCATCTTTTTAGAACTTGGTGTTTTCATTTGTGTTACAGTTGGTAATTCATCTAAATATGGTGGAGAAACACAAGGACAGGTATCATAATCCTTTCACGAGTAGAAATAATATTTTTCCCACATTTGTCTGTGAGTCAGACAGGAACAGTTACTTTGTTCTTTTTTTTTTCTCCTATTCATACATTTTTGTTTTTCAGTTCTGGTAATTATCAATAAGCACCCATAGAGACTGAGCATCGGTCGCTATGGTATGTTTGAAAAGTTACACAGTCAAAAATAATTTTATTTAATCAGTAGAATAATTTTATCACAAGAAAAAAAGGGGGGAGGAGCTAATTTCTATATATATTTATATATATAGTTTCAAATTAAATGTTCATTTAGCAATCTTAACATTTAGTTTACAAGCTTAATATTTAATTCCACAATAAATATTTAGCTCAAAACTAAATATGTAATTTACAAATGAAATATGCAAAAACACACGCTTTATGTGTTTGTACATCCAAATTTTAGAAATAAATATTTAGTTCAAAACTTCACATTTAATTTGCAAGCTAAAAATATTGCTTGCAACCTACATTTATAGCTTACTAACTAAATATTTAGTTTTGAACTGTGACATTAGTGTGTGAACAACACGGTGAAAATATAGCTTTGATAAATAAAATCCAATTTTCTTCCTGCTAGACCAGGCTAAACCAAATTTAATGCTGTTAATTTCACATAATCTTCTCGATTTTTAATAAATCTTTGTGTGTGTTGTAGTTATGGTCTGATCACAGTTAATGTTTCTGGTGTGACATCGCCCGCCTTTCATTTTGATTTGACTCCTTTCAATTCATTTTGACGCCAACAAGACTGTTTCCTTTTGAAGTACCTTTTCATTTTAACTCCTTTAAGTTTTTGCAAAGATTTTCTGATAATAATTCTAACTACATTGACATTTAACATGCATAAATCATTTTGGTAATCCAAGCTGGCCTAAAAATAGAGAAGTTTAGTCTGACTTAATGCAGGGAGAGACAATAAAAGTTTCTCTATACAGAGTACATAAACATCTAAAAACCATCTACTCATAAACTCAAAGGACATTCTTGTTACATCACTGCATTGCGACTGTTGGATGTTTTTTTTTAACAATGTCAGTTTTTGTTTCCCCATTTTCATGCTGATCTCTCTTGGGTTTGTTGTGTGCGTTATCAGAATGAAGGAAATATTTGTGAGGGTCTGCCACCGCGTAAATCTTTTCTGAAAACTTTAGCTGGTTTACGGCTTTGTTGAAGTTAAACAGAATATAGCAGCAAAAGAAAGTAACCAAGCTGTTCCAATGCTCCAGTGAAAATTCACACTTCTTCACAGTAAAGTAGTTGCACTCTCAGGGAACATCAATGAAGCAACGAATGCAGAGATGAGAGTCAACACGGTCACATCTAATGGACTGGACTGAGAAAAAAACCAACAGCAGGAGTTTCATGTTCTGCACGGCAACCGTGCCCCTATTTCACCTGGGCGAGGACCCCAATAAGTGGGTCAGGTGGGTTGCGTGCCACCCTTTCAAGAAAACCACTTCTTGTTTCCGATGCAACAGCTGAGAAGTCCATCATGGTTTCGATCGGAAGAGTTCACGAGGCACAAAACCTAACTCCGGTTTTACACTCGACGGATCGTATTTGTTTCAAAACGTTTTTATTGTTTTGTAGAGATTAAACTGAGTGTGTAGAGGTTGGGTGGGAATAAAAAACTGTCTCTAGTGACAAAGCGCATTCACATCACAACCCTCTCCTCCATGTTTCCAGTTTTCCTTTTGATCCAGCCCTTGTTTCATATAAATAGATTAAGACCATATTCGGAAGTTATGTAATGGTAGGTGCAATTTATTCGTTTCTTCAATTTAAAGCCTCATGCATCACGTCATGGATTTTATTCATATTGTCCACTTGATGTCGCAGTAGAGCAAATAAAGCACCAGCTTATTGGCCCATGAGTCTAACAGTGCATCATGAAGCTTCCTCTCTGACATCACTACCAGAGACCTGAGCATGGCACAAACGCTGGGAAGGGAAAAACTCTGGAAAACGTCTTCCTCTACTGAGGGGAGCTTAAACATCAGGGAGCACAGGTGAACGAAGGGAAGTCACAGGTGAGCTGGATGAAAACTAACTGCAGGAGGTCAGCATGAACATTACACAAAACGTTCTGACCTTTACTGAAACATCTAGCTGTTGTGGAAACATTTTACTCTGATCAGTTCCAAACTGTTCAACAAAACATTACGGGAATATTCAATATGTTAAACATTGACTTTACTTTTACGACTTTATTTGGCCAAGCACTTTTTATTGTAATTGAAAATCATGTATGATGTTACCTTATTGTTTATAGGAAGTCCATGTGCCTATCCTTCTTCATGAATATTTGTTGCTGTCTTTCATATTCCTTGCTTACATTTTTAAATTCCTGGCTTCTTTAACTGAGATGATGGACAAGGAGGAAAATCTTCTTGGGTATAAAATTGCCTAAATGTTATGAATGCTAGAGGCAAATCCACATTATAGTTATCTACAGAATTCTGAACCAATGGCAGAGATGAGTTCTTCTTTGAGCTGGGGCATTGGCTCCATCTAGTGGCAAATGAAAGGTCCAGCATTTGATTTGCTAGATTAATCAATATGTTTTCCACCACTGGAAAACATATTTGAAGGTTTCCATCATGATATGAGCAAATGGTTACCTCAGTACCTGTTTTTATTTATTTATTTAATTACTTCAAGATCGTTTCAGCTCGGTGTTCATTTCGCAGTCAGAGTTATTTTAAACATTCAAGGAGAATGTAGCATATCTGTAAACTTACAGGCTTTGCAAGAGTTATAGATCTTGATGTAGTCATATTTTTCCATGTTAAAACACAAATCAGTGCAAAGTTGTCAAGCGAAAGGGAAGAGATGCATGTTTTTTTTTCTTTCTTTCTTTTTTTTTTTACTAAAGCAAACTTTTTACAACCAAAACTGAAGCGTGGCATTCATTTGTAACTCCCCTCCTCCCCCTCCTCTATCAGGATGTCCAAATTAGATTATATAACATTTACTTCCCCGTCAACCAGTGACGCTGAAGACTGAACTTGCTTTTTGGTTGCATTGTATGCTATGCTAACTCGTCTATTTTTGACTGAGACTCTGTGAGGTTTCATTTCTGTCTTAAGCTTTCATTGCATTTTCTATCCAAAACATCTGGCATTTCACCCAGACGTTCGAGGAAGCTGGAAAACTACAGAGTGACCCTGAGGCGCAGCAGAGATGATCAGAGCTTGGTCTTCTTGATGATGCATCTCCTCTGGCACTGACAGATGATCATCAGCACTGAAAGACCAACAGTTATCCTCCATTTAGTTCTCCGTCGCACTGACTAGTGTAGGTGGTTCTTGTAACATGGAATTGTGGGATATAGAATAGTGGAAAGAACTAAAATTTACCATTTTAAATAATGAGGCGAACAGTAAGTGGACCATATTATCAGTCATGTTCATGAAGAAAACTTACCAACAGCAACAGAGAGGAGGAACATCAGGCACAGGATGAGAAGGTTCTGATGCAATAATGATGGATTCCACACCTGCACTATTGTTTCTCCATACATAATCTATAAACTATATGGCTTTCTTTACTGTGGAATTAAAATACTGCATTATCTTTGTCCATTTAGCCAGCTACCAAATGCAAATGCTACAAAGGAGGCTGAAAATGATGGAACACTTTCAACTTGCATCATGTTTAATGTCAAATTTATTCAAGGAATTTGCTTCCTCTAAGACAATGGCAACAGTGCACATTGGATGTGCTGCTGGCATTATTGTCACTAGTTTGTCATATAAAATACCTTTTATATCGGTGAGTTATTTTGACGAAATGGCCGATATCCGATATTAAATTTTCCAGCAGGGTGTGCTGTGGAGGCGTAGGGGTTTAGCATGACCCACGCTTGGAGGCCTTGGTCCTCGACACAAGGTTCGATTCCCTGATCCGGCAGGTTCGATTCCCTGATCCGGCAACATTTGCCACATGTCTTCCCCTTTATCCTGGCCTTCCTTCCTGTCAGCCTACCTTCAAATTAGGGCCACTAGAGCCCACAAAACCTTGGAAAAAATAAAAAATTTCTAGCTAATATTGGCGCATGCCAATAATATTGTGCATCCTTATTTTGAACATTAGGGGTGCTAAGAAGGCTATTAATTAACAAAGAATGAAAATGGCACCTTTCCATATATTCATTCGAATAATATGCCACTACAAAAAAAAAAAAAAAAAAAAATTGATTTATTGCTCCTTATTCTACTACATTGTCCTCCATGTGTTGGTGAGGAAGAGCATGGGCACAAAGACATGTCAGTGCTTGTTGGTGCTTTTTGCACCTGGAAACATTTACAGGTGTTTATTTTTTTCTTCTGCAAGAATAGAAAACATGGAGCAGCTCTCATTCAGAGCCTTTTAAATCAGAGGCCATGTAATAAACTTTGACTCATGCCTCTGAAGTCTCTTCCCTCTAACTAAATCTCTCAACATGGATTCAGTTTTTGCTGATCTGGAAATCTGCTCCCTTGGGCCTGATAATCTTGGCAGAGAATTGTAGCTATGACTACATAAAGAAGATAATGATTTCAAGTAGTTAATGGTTATGCTGCTTATTACTCTGATGTGATGTTGTTGTTATTGGTGATCAACAAAGATTCAAGTCTGATTGCACCTACATTCATCAACTAGTTTCTGTTATTTTCCTTTGAGATACCTGCAGAAAATGTCTCCTTTTATTCTAGTCAATATTTTTATTGGGATATTTTTGTCCCAACTCAAATACTACTAGTTGCAAATGGCTAAGACATTTGGGGTTTGAAAACGAAAACTAATTTATCATCAGCATAACAGGAAACTGTAGGGGTGTTTTTGTTTGTTTGTTTGTTAGCAATTAGCATCTTCTGTGGTCCAGCTTGTCTCACTCACCAGCGCGTGCGTTCGTCAGCGAGCGTTCGTCGGTGGAAGTCATGGAAACGACGTTAACGTTGGCAACCCTATAAATGACGCTGACCTTCTGAATTCTTTCCCTTTGCTACGGGACTTTTGAAGGAGACGCCTGAAGGAGCCTTAACGCCTCGGAAGGTTTGAACCTGTTGATAGTCTGCTTTGCAAAACTCGCTAAAGAAGCATTTGCTGAAAACGCACTTGCCGAAGAAGCCTGTGGTTGGAAGAAGAAGAACCGCGGAAGATGGATCCTGGCCAGGAGCAGCACCAGCACGGTGACCAGCTGGAAGGTTAATATTATTCTTCTGCTATTTTAAATAAACAAAAGCAGGTTATTGCTAAGGTATTAGTGAATTGTTTGGTTTATTTTGTGTCTGTGTGTGTGTGTGTTTTTGAAGAAAGTCTGACTGCTGTACAGAGAAAAGACAGTTAGCATTCTTGCTAGCATAGCTCTTTCTTAACTAATTTGGCTGGAAATGTCAGGAATGTTAAACTGTTGTGTAGTGATTTATGAAATATATGTATTTTAGTTAATTATAGTAAAATTTGTTGAATTAATGTCAAATTATTGGAAAAATTTGCTTGTTCGTGACCGTTATTTTTTGAAAAAATGCTCCGATAAACACTCAGTTTCCATGGATACGCTAAATAAAATACATTAGATATTTAACATTACTTAAAATCTTTTTTAAAAACTTGTATTTCCCCGTATAATAGCCTATAATTTAATTGCTTAGTTTTGTTATTTTTTTTTTTTAAAGAAATGGACATGTTGACCTGTTTTATTTGATGAAAATGGGCTTTTTTGACCGTTATTTTTTGAAAATGCCGTGATAAATACTCAGTATCCATGGATACGCTGAATGAAAATAAACATTTATTTTTCCTTTAACAACATTTTTGTAAATGTATTTTTCCTATGACAGCCGACTTAATTGTTTAGTTTCATTATTTTTTTTCAAGATAGAGACATGTTGACCTGTTTTGTTTTTTTAAAATAAATGTTATGCTGGTTTAAGAAAAAAAACAAAACAAAAAACAGTTAAATTTCGATCCAGTTCTTGGAAAACTAGCTTTTTGGACCGTTATTTTTTGTTTTTTTAAATGCTGGGATAAACATATTTGGTTTCCATGGCAATGACATCAGACTTAAATAGAAGTTTATTAGGACACTCGATGACACTTTACATAAAATCAGTCATTTCCATTCATACAAACGTTCACATTGATGATGATGATAAGATAATACTGTTATATATTACATATATCTATCGATCGATCGATCGATCGATCGATAGATAGATCCCTATAATATTATTATTATAATATCCCTAAATTATTTAGTTTAACTCTTTTAGATCTAATTTTGCAAATGTCACAAATGCTTACGGTGATTATTTTATTTGGTTTTCAGAAAACATTTTGCAAAAATAATTTATCTAAAACAAACTTTGATTTTTCTGGAATTTTTTTATATATGTCCTGACAAACATGCGTGTTTTGCATGGATGTACTGAACTGAATTCAATAAATAAGCCTAATACTTAAAACATTAGTTTCTATTGATAAATTTTAATTATGCGTGTTTAGTTTTCTTACATGGGTGAACTGATTTGACAAGAAAAAAAAACATTATTTGAGATGGTTAAAATCAGTTTCAATGACTTTGGTATTCAGATTTTGGAAATTCTGAGTCTTTGAAAATATTTGCATTTGTGGGATGTAACATATTTGTGAGTTGAATGAATTTGCTTTGTGACTTACATAAAAAATTTAACTTTTGGAAAATGTCAGTAATGCTGACAAGTTGTTTTGGTTTGAAAGAAATTTTGGAACCATCAGCTTTTTGAAAAATGTGGTATATATCGTCTCCATGGATACATTGATTAAGTAACAACACACAAGTTTATTTTTATAAAAAAATCTTTAAAGAACAATCAATGTGTGCTTATTAATTTCACAAAGTCACAAAATTATTTAGTGTATTGTAGTTACTCAAGACCAGAAAAACAAGAGTTTTGCTCCATTGCATTTTAGTGATGTATCATTTTCAGAAGGAATTTGAATGTTAACAATGAAAGTTAAAATTCGTTAGAAAAACAATTATCTCGATTTGTTGTCTTTAATGATTGAAATGATTGATTGGAACCAAAGGTGAAGCTGCAAGTTTGCTTCTCTGTGTGATAATTGTCCATACATGTTTGATCATTGAGTTTTAGAGTGTGTTGTTCTTGTTTTTATGTGGAAATATGTTTTTTGCTGTTTTGCTGTGACTAAAGATGAGCTTTAGTTATTCTATTTCTTAATTCATGATCTTATTGTGTAATCACATCTAGTATAGCAATAACACAGTTAATTAAATCTGATCAAGAAAACTAAAGACATTCTCAAACCTGGGTTAATGTATTTTTGGTATTTCACTGTTCTGCTCTAAAATTTCTTTGGATTTTTATGAAGGTCTTGATACTGAACTATAGCTTTTGTTTTCTATTCCATACTGTAGCGCTCCCAGTAGATGGATCCCCAATGTTGGGGGGACATTCAGACAATGGTAAGGATCTCAGTAAGGTGGTCAAATGTTTTCTCGCAGATGTCAAACGACATTTCACTCACACTTCCTATTTCACTCCCCCTCAGTCTCTGAAGACCAGGGAAACTCAAGCTGTCGTTCACCTCCAGACTCCGTGGACTGTATTACCAGCTCCAGTGAAGTCCAGGTTGGTAATGATTGCACTAGCAGCTGCAGTGATAGCTGTACTACCAGCTCCAGTCTGATAGTGGACCCTGCTTATGCTGCGTCACAGCTCCCTGAGGTTATTCCTCCAACTTTTAAATTCATATGTGAAATAGGGATGGTTCAGAAGCCTCAAGAGGGCATTTCTCCCTTGACTTCTCTTGAATCCACACGTGGACTTGACAAGCAGGAAGAGCCCATTTTGAGTCCAGAGGATCCCAGACCTATTGTTACCTTACAACATCACCAGGTAGGTATGGAAGGGGACACAGCTTCCTTGACTTCTGGCCACCGTATCGTCAGGAAAGCTACACGGAAAGTGGATGCTGCGAAGGAGGAAGACCTATCACCAAAGATTAATTTTGGTACCGTGATTCCTTCCAGCTTTAAATTCACTTGTGGACTAGAAAAACAAGAAGAGCCCATTTTGTGTCCAGAGGACTTCAGATCTATGGGGACCTCCCAACATTACCATGTAGGTTTGGACGCGGCTCATGTAACCTCTGTGACTGGCAAAAACAGAAAGAGGACAAAGGGCAGTGGTGCTGAAGAGGCGCCCCCTGCCAAGAAGACTAGGGCCAGTCCTGCTGAAGAGGATCCCCCTGCCAAGAAGACCAGGGACAGTGCTGCTGAAGAGGAGCCCTCTGCCAAAAGGACCAGGGAGAATCAAGCTGAAGATGACCTCCCCTCCAAGAGGACCAGGTTCAGTGGTGCTGAAGAGGAGCTCCCCTCCAAGAAGCCTAGGGACAGCGTTGCTGAAGAGGAGTTCCCCGCCAAGAGGACCAGGGTCAGTGGTCTTGAAGAGGAGCTCCCCTCCAAGAAGCCTAGGGACAGCGTTGCTGAAGAGGAGTTCCCCGCCAAGAGGACCAGGGACAGTGGTGATGGTGAAGAGGAGATTCCTGCCAAGAGATCCAGGGACAGCAATGATGAGGAGGAGCCCCATGAAGATCCCGTTCTGTCATCCCCTGTCCTCAGTCCCTCAGGATGGACGGTGCATGATGATTCTTCTGTGTCATCTATTGTCTTCAGTCAGTCATCATTGACATACTTGGAGGATCCCATTTTGTCACCAGTCTTCAGTTCTTCACCTAAAATGGTATGTGAGGATTCCAGTCTGTCATCCCCTGTCCTCAGCCCCTCATCAATGACATACTTGGAGGATCCCATTTTGTCACCAGTCTTCGGTTCTTCACCAACAATGTCATGGGAGGATCCCATTCGGTTTTCCCCTGTCCCCAGTCTTAGTCTCTCACCATCAACATACTACAGAGAACCACTTTGGTCATCCTCTGACTTGAGTCTGTCAGGGGGGACTGAATTCTGGATGGGTTCTGACGAGGACATTGAAGAGGATCCAACAATGAAGAGTTCTTCACCAACAGTGTCATGGGAGGATCCCGTTCTGTTTTCCCCTGTCCCCAGTCTTAGTCTCTCACCATCAACATACTCCGGAGAACCACTTTGGTCATCCTCTGAGTTGAGTTTCTCAGGGGGGACTGAATTCTGGATGGGGTCTGACGAGGACATTGAAGAGGATCCAATACCTTCAACATCTGACGGAATTACACGAAGACAGAGTTCCAGACCGTTGTGGTTTAGACCTCACTACGACTTGTCTAGTGATTCTGAAACTAGTGAAACTGAAAACCTACCTGGGAAGTCACATTAGTACATCATCACTTCTCTATTGTTTTATTAAAGCCAATGGCTTTCTACCAGGACAGAAGAAGTCTTAGGTCGCGTCTTGCACCGGGACTTTTCTTTATCCTGCTGTTAGATTTTTAATTTTAGATGTTAAGAATTCTGGCAGGACTGAGGTGCCTTAGGTAGCGTCTTGCACCGGGGCTTTTCTTTATCCCACTGCTGGATTTTGTATTTTACATGGTAAGGAGTTTGGCAGGACATGCAATGCAGACATTTTTACTGTTTAATCAAAGAATGACTCAATGCTGGAGGAGACAAATTAAAATTTCTGAGGAATGAGACCATATTTCTAAACAAAAAACACAAAAAGGAGTCGGACATCGCTGGTGCGTAAATAATAAATGCTAAAAGTATCGAGACAACGCTTCGGGATTACAACTAAATCTAAAACAATCTTGTTGAGTAAAATTAAACATCAAAAGAATTGAGACAATACAGCTCGGGACACTGGAATCAATAAAATTGCGACAACACTGCTTCAAAAATAAACTATTAAAATTGAATCAACGTTTCTGTCACTTTCTAATATTTAAGACGTGAAAAAACAGATGGGCCACAATATAACTGGTTGTGCTGTAGTATAAACGGATCGAAACATCGGTTTTAAAGTTTTAACATGCAGGGCAAAAGTAAGTATCAGTCCCAGACAGAGCAGCTCGCACTGAGACTGCTTCTTCCATGATTCTCTTTGTGGTTCTGTCTCTGTTTTGAGGACTTTGAGATCTATCTGTCACTTGAGCTTTCTGTTTCGCTCTTTGTGTTTTCCTCTCTACTCTCCCATGTTTCAGGGTGTAATAGTGGTGCTCTCTAATATTGTAAATTGTTCTCACCTGTTCTTCCACTAACCCAGTCTCCCAGTTTTAATCTTTCAGGTTTTAGCCGCTCATCGCTGGATTCTTTCGTTTTCATGCTTTTTTTTCATATTGCTGGTAAGTTTTCACATTCTACATACACATGATACTTGCTTGGCTCCTGCTGGCGTTGGGGACCATCAGCTTTACTAAATGAAAATAGAAATAGAAATTCACAATCAGTAATGTAGAAAGTGTTCCTCCATATAGAGGAACCCTACTTACTAAGATTAAGTAAGGATCTCTGACATCTCTGATCTTCCCAGGTTGGATCTCTTCGGTCTGTAATCCTCCACCTTCAGCGCCCCCAGTCAAATGGAGGAAGATAAGAGAACCCAGTTGACAAAAAAAGTAAGAACATTTTTATCTTTCAACATAACTAAACATTTCATATAGAGCTGCAGAGAGTTGAGCTGTAGAAAGTGTTTCTATCTGCTGTCTATGTATATTTTTTCCTTTTTAACTCTGTTGTCTTTTCTCTTTATTTCCTGGGATGGTCTGTGATCAACCTAACCTAGTTGACAAACTAGAACCTAGTTGACAAAAAAAGTAAGAAAACTTATTTTTATCCAGCTAACAATTTTAAATATGGATGATGCGGCAGTCAAATTTCCAAACTGCTCTTTCTTCTGTCCATGTTCATTCTCTCTAACCCTGTTGTCTTTTCTACATCAACTCTTGTCACATGACTTGAGTTGAACAACAATTAAGGCAGAAGACTTCCTCCATCTACTGATTGACTGGTTGTAACAGGATGTGGAGAAGGTGAAGATATGATGATGACTTGATCAGAAGATCTGATTCAATCATCTGTTTAGATAGAAATTAAGAAATGTGTATCTGATCATGTGTTGGTTAACTAGCATGACTGAAACAAGACAGCAGCCTGGACCAATCAGCAGAGAGAAGATACAGAAAATTCTGCTGAAATTCCAGACATTTAATAAAGAAGAGTTTCCTGATGGAACAGGGGGGACACCTGAGGACGGGACGCAGAATCATGTGAAGTAGGTCCTTCAATAACAAATCAAGCATTTCCATAAAATCTTATGCTGAAAATTTACCTGTTCATGTGTCAGACGTTGAATATTAAAGAACTTTAGAAACATTATGCAAATCCCAAAGCTGATTTTTGACCCCGTTTCAGATTCTGCAGATCAATAATGTCTCTGATCATCCCAGGTTGGATCTCCTGAGCCTTTAAACCTCCACCTTCAACACCACCAGTAAATTGGAGGAAGATAAGAGAACCCAGTTGACAAAAAAAGTAACAACATTTATATCTTTCAACATAACTAAACATTTCATA
>CAEFZX010010434.1:0-17872 GCA_903066825.1 Alfaro cultratus
ACCAGCAATAATGTAGATTGATGGGATTCCAGTTTGGAAACAAAAAGATTGAAAGATTGGAGTCAGTCATATATACATAAATCTTGAAAATTGGCCTCATCGCTGACAACAGCGACTATAAAAAAAATTACGGCTGAAACGATTCCTCGAGTGATTCGAGTACCTTGATTATTAAAATTCCTATATGAAAATTTATCTGCCTCGAAGCTTCGTTTAGTTAAGTTTTTTTATTTAGAGCACCGTGTTCCGGCCGGGTTATTACTTGCATTGCCCAGCGCTCTCACTTCCGCCTGAGTTGTTGACAAAAGCTAAGTGTTAGCAGCATAACGTCCAGTTTTCAAGTTCGGCCTGGGAGGATTTTATTGATTCATGATAATGTCTGGGTCTTTGTCATTTTTCGGGGGACCAATAAGCAAACTTAAAATGACTGGCACGATGCCTGGAGTACGGCAGCTTTTCTTCTACATTTGCATTTTACAATAATATTTAATGCAAGAAATATTTTTGTCATCTCCTTTCGACCCTGTTTCATCTCCTTTTCCTTTAACTAGACTCCCATTTTTCCTCTCGAGCTCGCTAAATACCCGTGAGTTTCTCCTTCACCTCCCTTCGCCCTATCCCGGCACAACTGCCAGAGCCTGTCGCCATGGAGACTCGCAGTGAGCTCTGCTGAGGTGAAAACAAAAGAGGAAAAACCCACAGGACTTTGCATCCAAATAGAGAGAGGAGTCTCTGAAGGGGTGGGAGAATGGGATGCAGGAAAAAGGGAGAAGATTAGCAAAAATTCCACTGTCTCTCATCTCTGCCTATCTTCAGCCCATTTCAGCTGATTCTGGAGCAATCATGGGCCACTGACAGAATTTCACACAAAACAAGGTGGTTACCTACTAGACACAGATACAAGCACAGAAAAGAAGAGCAAGAAATAAAAACATTATAAGAAACTAGGAAACTCGGGGTGATTCTGTTTTAAATGCTTTAGCACTCGCAACACGGCGTGAGACTCACTGGATCCTGGCATCCCAGCAGTAACAGGCTGAGGCTGGTAGGTTCCCTCAGTGATGGCCGGCATGGGGGCGGTGCTCTGTGCAAACTGGGCCTGAGCCTAGAAAGCAATCAGACACAGCAGTTAAATGAAAGCTTGGTGAAGTAGATTCCATTCAGAACAACAGAAAAGGACAAAACAGAGACATGATGAAGGTCTGGGGAAAGATAAGGTGCAGGACAACACACTGCATAGGGCAGGAATTATTATGCACTCGTTTGGTTTCAACTATGATAAACATAAATCTGAATAAGTATTCAGAATAAGTAACATGGAAGCTAAACAAATGATGACCGCTCAGAAAAACATAAATGTTGTTCTTTTATCTTCTCGGATCCCAGCTTCTGCAGAGACATTGGAACTGGCTAAAACCTGATTTCCCCAAGAATCTTATCTTTGCAACATTTTTCAGTCGAAAGAGCTGGGATCCAGTTAGCTTCTTTCAAACAGGCTGGTCTCCTTCACATACGCTCATGTAGAATTGGTTACTATAAACGACAAATAATACTTAGCATCTCGGTGAATCAACATGCTATAAACAGAGACATAGCAGCACATTTCTCTTACCTTGATGACCTTGTCGACCTTGAGGTCTTCCAGAGATGGATACAGAGACATTCTGAGAAAAAAAAAACAAAACAAAAAAAACCAGCTGTGAGCACCAAGGTTTTACCTTAACTCCATGTTATCCATTAGCATAGAACTTAAGCTACATTACTGAAACAACTGCTCTACGATCATTACTGATCAAACTACTCTGCGAAGCCGAAATGCATTACTGGAAGAGATTAGGTCAATAAAATATTAAGGCTTCAGCTGTTAAAGCCAAACACCGGCAGTTTTAAAGAAGACTTTGTCACTTTAACAAACAACAAATAGACATTTTTATCCAAAATAATCTACTAACTGAAGCCTTAATTGAAATAAGGCGTGAAGAAAACAGGAAAAAAAGTGGACGTAAAAGTACAAGCAGAGGGTTGTGGCTCTCCATTATAATACACTTTAAATTCCCTTAAGGTCTCCTGAAAGCAGCGTCATTAGCTTGGATATAAACATGACAGCAGCCTGAAGCAGTTTGCGGAAATGAAAGGAAATCAGCTGACTGAGGCTGAGCAACGGCTCAGCCCAACTGGGCGAGGCTCTCAGGAAGACAACGACAGATACCAAACAGAAGCAGCACGAAACTTCTCAAATGACTTCATTACCCACAAACCTACTTCTCCTTCAGCAAATGAAAAGAACTGGAAAGGTCAAAGTCCACCTTTGGATTTATTGCAGCGGTAATAGCTGTCGCTCTTTTATCTGACTGTCCGCCTCTGATCAAGGTTCTGGAAGGAGTTTTTCCAAAAGCAAACATTTATGTTGGGTTTTATTTGACCTGCACCAAACAAAAGGTTACAAAAACACCACCTTGTCCAACAAAGGGATGTGATTTATCACTGATATTAAGTTCCATCCAATCGTCCACAGATCATTGCTCTCTTCTTTAGTCCACTGGGGTTGTCCGAATTGTCGGGATTCTTAGTTTTACTATTTTCTCTCATTTGTTCAGTGAGAATATCAAATTAAATACAGAAAACGTCAACGAGAACTAATTTTCCCACCATAATTTGATGCACACATTGGCCCCTCAAGTAGTGCATACCCACATTTTGTACCACTGATTAACTACAGTTACTGTGTATAGTTCAGTAATACAAATCACTAGGGTGCACCGATTTACTTCATTTTGGAAGATCGGTGATCAGCCGAATCTTTTGCCAAAGAATATATATTATACTGTTACCATCAACTGAGGATCTGATCTCAAATTATGACTCTTGATCCAATCTGCTGTTAGATATTATTTATCTGCCTTACAGAAGACTACAGAAGTTTTTTTAAAAAACATCCTTAAGGCAGGTATGATCTGATACATGGTTAGTATCAGTTCACCGTGCATCACACTCGACATAGTCGGGTACAAAACCACCTAATTAGAAAATGAGCCTTTAATTTGTCTCCTCATCTTTCTCTAAAATGCAAAATGCAAAGGCTGTCAGAGGCTGCACAAAGATGGAAACAGAATGTGGCAGAGGAGCAAAATATGGAGAAACAAGGAGAAGTAGAACTTCCTGGATGTTGTTGTTAGGCTCTGATCCATAAAGATCCTAACCCAAATCCAATACCTGTTCTCAGCCGTTTTGTCATCAGCTGAACCTCTCTGTAGATCATCAGCTAGGAAATTTGCAAACTGCTAAAGAGGAGACTATTCTGAGTAATAACATGAATCCCATATTGAGTTACTTATTCAAATCTGTTTTTTCTGGTGCAACCAAAATAAAACATAGCTGGCTGCTTCCTCTTTCATAAAAAAATAAATAAATATACAAAGAAGAAATAAAAACCACAATATTTCATCCAATAGGAATATTAAGGACAACTTTACAAGTCTTTCTAGCCATTGTCCAAATTCAATATTGATTTCGGAACTTGGTCCGATAACAGCCAGAGAATCAGTATCGGGTTATATTGGCACAGATGTCTAAAATCTTTGATAGAAGCAGTCTGATCCAGCACTTAGTCCGCTTCAGAATTCCTATCCTGTCACCATAACAAATTTTGCTGGGCAATAAATTGTCCCAGAAGTTAGTGAGATAAATGATAACATAGTTGTTTTGAGGCCCTTTACAAGTAACATAATGGTAATGGCATAATAACGCAGGAACACAATCCCCAACATCTAGAAACTTTGAATTCTAATGAACATGAAACACTGCAAGACATTTCAAATATCCAAAAAAAGTTAACAAAACAACAAACAAAATGAATTATGAAGTCTGTAAACGAAACTGGTCTAGCTGAGGCCAAAGCATCAGACTGAAAACGTGATCATGAAAATCATCAAATTGTTGGTAAAAAGAAAAAAAAGAGAGACAGAAGAAACACTAAATCATGTAAATGGAAATTATTGAGCGTGCTTTAATTTATTATGTGTTTAATTGATTTATTGTGACAGGCCTATCCAGCAGTACTTGTATCTCTCACACAGATCCACTGATTAATAATAAATAGGTCAGTTGTTTTCATACCTATTGTTGTGGACTGCTGTTCTCTGAGTAATATTAATTTATCTAGCCTTTTCTATCATTCCACACTACAAAATCAGTAATAAAAGTATATGACCCATGTTAATATTGAACTGGCTCAACATTAGTATCAGCCAATAATCAAAACTACGATATTTGTATCATATCGGAAGTGGAAAAAGTTGTATCGGGACATTTCTAATAGCAATTAAAAGGAGAAGTCCTTGTTATGAAATATGCTAAAAATATACTTCAGGATGTAAATCAAAATGCAGACATGTCAGTATTAGCAGATCTAGGAGTTCAGTCCATTACACAACAATGTGTGTCGGTCACAAGACGTGTGGATATCACTTCCTCATTGCAAAAAAGAAAAACACCAATAGGTGTGACTGAATGATTAGTATTAATAATACTAATAACAGTCGACCATGAAATGGCTTTGCTTTCCTCTGAATTACCAGAGAAAGCTAAAACACCACACTGTGTCTAAACAGACCCTTCCCACATAAATGCACCTTCCCAAATACCAAATGTTCAATATTCCCACACCGCTGACTCATGTTTACATAACCACAGTCTATGTGCACAGAGACCTGCTCTGACACAGACACGTCAAATCTGCAAAGAACCCCCAAAACAAGCAAATAAGCCAGCCACAATCGCATCACAGAGACACCTCAGTCCTCCAGCTTTACTCCGGTCACTACTCTATTCTCTTCTTCGCACTCCTCACACACATAAGGCCATCATTGTGCTGGCGCACAAAGAAGACCATTTTAAATATCTTCTGCTGTTTACTTTTCAGCGATGGTTTGCTTGCTTTGTGTTCTTCTCTCAGACCGACCTGCGGACTCGACGTGAATGAGACTGGAGAGAAAATGGGAGTTTGAGCAACTCCTGATGACATAACCTTGTCCTAGCAACGGCAGTGGAAGCTAGTCGTCAACATAATTTATTGCAAGATTTGTAAGATGAAACAGAAGCACATTAAGTCACAACTGGCAATTATTTTAAAGTTACAAGCAGAACTTTTCTTTTCTAGAAGTCAGACTCACCTCAAATATAACTCGCCACCAAAACTACATTTAATGGTTGGGTATTGTTCTGATTTATTTTTCAACTTCTGGACAGTTGATGCATAACTGTGACAACAAGGTATTTTTTCTATAACTGGAAGAAGCTAATTAGCATCTCAAAAGTCCAAATAATACCTGAATTACAACTCCCAAAACCCAGACGAGTTGAAAAGGACCAAAGAGCATGGAGAGAGAGGGAGAAGCAAAAGCAAAGGAGGAGAGTTAGCAGAGCTGCTAACAACTGATGGTGTCAAACAGGACATTTTACTGTATTGTTTCTGCTGCCTGGATGTTGAGCCTTTAGGACGTCATGTATAACGGTCATGACACTGTCAAACAGCAACAGTGTCTTCAGTCAGAAGTTTCTTCAGATTTGTCACCATCCACAACAACTCTGAAGATATGTGAATGGTAGGAGTTACGACAACATTTAATTTCCCAACCACCTATAGCCATACCAACCCTCCACAACAACGCCATGGTGTCACAGTCACCAGGAGAGTTCAGACTGACTGTAAAACCTACACAGAATACTGAATTTACTCATTCCATGAGTAATTAATAAGTATGAAAACTTGGCAGATTAAAAATCTAGCTATTAGTAAGTTCTTTCTCAACACTCAGTTGTTGTGTTTACTAATGCTGCTAGTTGATTTTTTTTATTATTATTCAGCCTGTTGTGATGTCATCAGCCTAAATATACACAAAGCAGAGTTAGCATGGTCGTTTTTTGTTTGTTTGTTCTTTTCCATTTAAAAGAAAAAAAACAATCCTGCTGTGGAAGTCTATACTCCACAAGCCAGATAGATAGGCATTCTCATCTTTAGTATATTTCATCTTCCTCGTAGTCCAAGTAACATGTAACGAGGTCAGAGAAATGAATGTAAACAGTAACTCAAACAGAAATACTCAGGGAAATAAGCAAACTCGGTCACTTTCCACTGCTTCTATTCAACCATAGTATGTGAGAACCGCTATTAAAAGCAGGCGGAAGCAGGACAGCTAACTTCAGGAGGCCTGAACGAATTGGTTGGATCCAAGAATGTGGTGTTTTTGGCAGCTTATTCCGGTCTACTGACATGGCTGGGAAAGCAAAAAGAGGAAGGGAGGTCGGAGGACTAATGGGAAAGTATGAGCTGACCCACATCCTGAACACTGTGACTGCTAAATATGTCTCCCATTACATCAAGTACAGGAAAATTAACCAAACTCACGGACATAAAACAAGGCAGCCGTTGTATTTATTCCTACAGGTCACGTAAAAACAGGGGGGGTTAGAAATGATACCGTCTGGATGTAAAAACTAATAATCTTAACAATATTAGTTTAGGCTGTTTTCCAACCTAAACAACTTTATTAGGGAACTAAGGTTGTATTTGAGAAACAAAACCTCGCCAATCAACGTAAGCTAGCATTACTGCATAATCATTCAAAATTAACGAGCCTGACTGGTTTTAAAAGACTTTTGTTAGCCGCTTCGAGACCAGGTAGGAAGAAAAAAAAAAAACCGATAAAAGTAAAAGCACCGTGTGTGAACATCTGACTGCAGACAGAAGTCGCGGAGCCGCGAAGCAGACCGTCTTTGTTCCGACATAAACAGCGGAGGAGGCGGAGGGGAGCTAGCCGAGACGGCGTTAGCTTGGTGGGGGAAACGAAACCCTTCACCGCTCAGAAAGGCTTCACCTAAACGCTAACAGAAACAACAGCCTCACCTGTTCAGTGTTTGTGTGGATATCAACTCGAACCAAAAGGGACTCCCAGAGAGTAGCGCTCCCCCTTTATTTCGCTGCTTCTTCGTCGCTGTCTGAAACCTGAAGGGGACTTCTGGAAAGTGATGTCACTGCTGGCTTCCTGCTCCGATCCACGTCAATCAGCGTTGACGCCGTAAGCCACGCCCCGTATCGGTCACATGAGTCATGACTCACCCTTACCTTTTTTAATCGACGTATAGAATCTGGTCAGTACATTATAAAATAGCTTTGACTCCAATGACAAGGAAACTGTAGAAAAACATAAATTTTTTGCATCTTTTTTAAATGTATTTACGCGACTAATCAGTCTGGATTCTGTTCACATTAATTACTGTCTTGTATGGATCATATTTCTTTCAATAAAGATTTGGAAGAAAAAAATGTGATCAGCTAACCAATAAGATTTGTACTGGAAAATTGATAATAGGATACTCTATCAGCAAGCACACTTCTGCATTTTTATGGAATAATTTTTTGGAAATTGTAATAATGGTTGGAAAAAAATTTGCTACTTAGTAAATATTTAATAATAATAATAAAAAATATTCCTTCAGTATGCCTAAATATTCAGCATTGACCCAGTGTAGACCGAGCTCTAAGGTAATCACCTATATTTTCTGGAACTGACCTTAAACTGATCTTTTGATGTTATTTTGGAAAGACACAATACATACAGTATTTTATGACAGTATGTCTTCCTGTCCACTTTAGATTACTGTAACCAAGACCAATATTATTGCAATTTACTTTTACAGGCCTACGAGTTTTTATGCAAAAACAATATTTTCAAAAGCATTAAATTATTAAAATAAATACATAAGTAAAATCTTTGGAGGTTCTATATGCTGAAGACCAAAACACTTTGTAATGAATTTCAATTAGAACCTCAAAAATATTTTTTGATTTTTAATATGCACTACTTGTATTTTTGTATTCTCATGCCTGCCTTGCTGCTGCAATAATTTATTGTACATGTTCTGCATAAATAAAGGTGAAAAAGTAAATGAAATGCAAACCAGATCAACATATTTTTAATCTGGTCAGGGGTCTCTAGTTCCTATTAAAATGTCATTATAAAATTGAAAAGTTACTCTTTATATTATCCAGGTTTCTTCCTTGCTAACAAGAACAACTTGTCTTCAACACTACATTACATTCATGTAAAAGCTAACAAAAAAAATCAAATTTCTTTCTAATTCAGCTCAAAAACACTTTATTTGTCCCAAAAGCAAAATAAATGTTGTCATAACTCATATAATCCACATAATCATCAAAAGGGTAATTGTGGATGGTGAAGCTGTAGACATAAAGCATCTCTAGCAATCACTTTAGTTTAACGTCTGACTGGAGACTGTTGCTGTATAATAGTCTTGTGACTGTGATGACATGCCAACAGCTCAGCATCCGGCCAGCAGAGACCACACTTCCTGTTTGTCACCATCAGTTGTTAGCAGGTGCTGATAATCCACCTCATTTGCTTTTGCTGTTCCTCTTTAAATCTCTGTCTGTATGATTAGAACGCCGGGCTGAGAGATGCTGGTGTTGCTCATTATGATTGAAGAAATGGTTTAAACTTCTCCGTTCTCTCTCTTCTCTTTGGGATTCGGCATCATAGATCAGGTATTATTGTTTGAATTTTTGAGATTATAATCAGCTCCTTCCAGACAGAAAAACAACCTTGTTGCTATGGTTATGCATAAAAAAAAGTAAAAAAATAAATAAATAAAAATTATATAGTTGTCCAAACGAAATTGTGCAGCACGTTTTCTACGACTATGCAATTTTATAGTGCATGGGGGCAAATTTCCACTTTGTCTTCAATTCATAATTTGGTAAAAAAGTTTACTTGCTTATTTCATTATTAGGTCCATCTCATTTCATACAGAATGGTTATATTTTAAAGAGTTATGTATGTTTAAAAAGTTAATTAGATAAGTAAAAAACAAGCATAACCACTTCGGTTACACTGGTTTATGTTTTATGGAATCAGCCGTTTTCTTTTTCTTTCTTTGTGGAAAAATGAGAAATCAAGTAACAATGAAATGAACGCTGCAGGCAGTTGGAGGGTATTTTATTTTATTTTAAATACATCATTGGTTTAGCCTGCACACAGTAACATCTCAGCACGTAAAACTACACAGTACAGACGGTCTGCCGCTTGCAGTATGGCAAGCACGTAACACGGACAGCCGTGGTCAGTGTCAGAGAGCCAGGCCAGCACAAGTCATTCATTTAGACTCCATTTAAATGAATGACTTCTAGTTCAGGTAGAAAAAAACACTAGGATGATGTTGGCTTTTTTTTTTTCTCTTTTTGGCTTCACAGCACACCTCCACTCCACTCCAACATCCGCCGGGAAGGAGTGGAGCATTACTAACAGTAATTCCAAAAAGGACAGTTTCTGTATTTTCTCAGAGAGAGACACTTGGCATCAAAGAAAATGCATAATTCAAGTTATTACACAAAGTGTCAGGAGTTAAAATCCCTGCCCACCTTTTGGAAGTTTCAAGCATCTCAGACTAATTTCAGTTCCGATTATTCCTGTGCATCAGCACAGTCCTCCTTGTGCAGTGTTTAGGTATGGCTTTAAATGGGGTTTAAAGAGAAAGGAAGGATGCAAAGTGAATGCCATCAGATTTTAGCATGCACACAGGGCAAGGTAGTAACCATATTTAGGCACACGAGAAGTATCTACAGTAGAACTAAACCTGTTTATCCTTCCCACCAATTACTCTTCCCACTCTTCTTTAACAGAAATAATAACGTAGGGTTTTTGTTTCTGCAGAAATCTCAGTTTTAAGTGTGACCTTTTATTAGAACTCAGGCAAAACTAATACGATTCAACCCTTTAAAATCATAAATGTGTGCTCACTTTTCTGTCTAATATAAAATTAAAAGCTGCAGAATTTTATACCAGAGCACACTGACTCATAAAAGCTGAACCTTGCTGCTTAGTGATTCAATGGCATATCAGACACCCAATTCACTGTTTACACACAAACAGAACGCTGAGAAATAAAAAAAAACAAACACTTTCTTAAGAAAAAAAATTTAACAACTCAAGACTTTTAAAAAATGTAGGATCGAAAAGAGATGTTTCAAAATGGAGGTCGAGTGAAAAACAAACAATAACAAAAACAGATGGTTTGATGAAAACATTGAATTGAAAGAATCATGCGCAGACTTTCCAAGCTTCTCTTCGGGTCGCCCAGGTGCGAAGTTAACTGTGAGGACGACAAAAAGGAGAATTATTTTTACAAAAAAATAAAAAACAACCTGAAAACTGATTTATACAAAATAAAGAGAATTAAATATAAATATGTAACAAAATAAGTGATCGGAAAAATATCCACCCCATTTCGAGTGGCTGAGATAAAAAAAAAAACAAAGGTCAGAGGGCGTTTGATTAGGGGAAGTCTGTGCTACTGTAGCATGTTCAGCATTGAGGTGCTATTTGGATGGCTTTACTGATAGGCTAACTCCTTTTAGCACAACTAGAACACAGCCATAGTTTTTGCATCTTCCCATCAGATCATTATGGAGCCAAGATTAACCAGCAGTGGGCCGAGAGAAGCGGCTTCGTCGTCCATTGTTAGCGGATGTCGCTTGTGCGTCAGATTTATTGCCATACCAGAAACAGTGAATATAAAGGTACTGGACGGAACCTTTGTATGTATATAAAAAACAATTAACTGGGTTGAAAATGTTTAAATCTATGTATGTAACTAATTTACGTGTCAAAGTCCTGAACCTAATCATACCATAAAATAAAACAAGATCCATCAGCCTCGGTGACAATGTTGCACTCTTTTGCAGTCTCACAATTTACTATTCATTGTAGATGGATAAATGCACTGGTCCGGGGTATAACATAGGTGCTAATTTCATTTAATCATATATGGTCCTGGCCCTGCAAGTAAAAAATTTGTAGGGGAAAGAAACACATAAAAACATAATTAAGACACTATATAAAACATAATTAAGACACTTTATAAAACAGAGTTAAAACACCATCAGATAAACAATGCAAGCGCACAAACACACTGCCTCTGTAGAGTCAACATTCATTCTCCCAATACTTCTAGTTCCGATCTATAGAGTTTTGGCCGCTAACAGGATCAGAGTTGGCACCAGGGTGACAATAGTTTTGTGTTTTTTTCACTACACTTCAGTTTTATTTCGTTGTGAATATTTGCTTGTCTAAGTCAGTTAGTTTGAATTCATTTTTAGAGTGTGTTTGCTAGGTTTCATTAGTTATCGTTAGTTAAATATTGCTTAGTTTCAGCTTAGTTTTTATTAGTTTTTTTTCGCGCTTTGGTTAACTTTTAGGTGGAGGATTCAAAAAGGTCAAAGTATCGTATTGTGATTGTTTATACGTCGATTGCATGACAAATACGCAGCAGAAGATATCATTTTCAAAAAATGTATTCAGTTATTATGGAACCACAAACTGACTGGTGTTTTCTCACAACTTTTGTTCTTGACATTTTGCAGACCAGTGTAGGTGCCACCAGCAGGAGTATGGAGTGCCGTAATTTACCGACGGCAGATGTAAACTGTTTGTGTGAGGGGGACGGGAAAAACATCAATTTCACATCAGATCTTTTTTATTTATTTCATTGAACAAAAATGTTAAAATGCTTTGGCTGATCGCACCGAGATCAGAGCGGCATCATGTGTCGCTATCGGATGGTAATTTTCTGTAAACAACTTACGCAACAAACAGGAAGTGGCTCGCCTTCACTCCAAACTGAGCAGCTCCACGTCAAAGATGAGCGTGGCGTTGGGGGGGATGATGCCCGGGTGGCCCTTGTTTCCATAAGCGTAGTCCGGCGAGCATATCAGCTTGGCCCTCTGACCCACACTCATCTAGAGAGAGCAGGAGGAGGCAAACAGAGAGGAGAGACAATGGGTTTACAGAGCTGCTCATAATGCAGCTGAAGGGAGATAATATCTCGCAGGAGACATGGCGGGGTGGGGGGGGAGCAGCTAGATTTTTTAATGATGTTTCACTTTTACTACATCAGTTCCCCTGTTATTACTCTCAGCAGCTCACACAGCAGCCATCAACATCCCAGAGGGACAAAAAATTAAAAAAATCAAGCCTTTTTCAGTTAACAGAGAGTGTAGCTTATGAAATGTTTCTGACCAAACACTAACAACTTAACCTATTTCAAGACATAAATGTTAACAGGAACAAAACACAACCTTTCATATGATTCCTAGTGCAGTGTGTAAAAAAAATAAATAAATAAAAAAAAACACATTCACCCACTTGGATATCTTATCCTTTTTTTCGGTATGTTGCTTTTACAAATAAACCGTAATCAACTAAATTTGGCGCTTTTTGAGAAGAAAATCCCTTTTAATGTCAAAGTGGAAACAGATTTCTACAAAAATAATGACAATTAGATACAAATATTTAGTACTGAATAGGTAATTCTACATTGCCCAGAAGAAAGCTATTTGAATTGTAGCTGTGTCTGCGCCTATTCTCATCCAACTAATGAAATATTTCTTACATTGCTTTAAAATTTTATGATTTAGTAGAGCTCACAACAGCACTGACTCTGTTCAAAGCCTATAATCGACTCCTTCTAGAAGTCATTTGAAATGAAAGAAAAATGATGAATAAGGGAGAGGGATTTCATTAAAAAACAATATTAAGAACAATTGTGCTTCAGTTAGACATGTGGAATTGTTTTCATTTTTTTTATATAAAATTTATTTTCTAAACAGATTAAATAATCGTTTTATGAGTTTGTCTACAGACTTTTCTGAAATTCCTTGGAGATATGATTTATAAAATTAATCTTCAGAAAGATTCTGCCGTTTTGATTTTGAGAAAGAAAAAAAATACATACTGCAGCTTTAAAGATTGGGTTTTTCCAAAGGTTTTCTGTTTCAGTCCAAGTAGTTGGTTTCTAACGACTCCCAAAAGTAGTTTTGTTCTTGTCACATGCTGTTTAATAATACTGTTATTAACACCCGTCAGCCTACCTGCCCCACGCCTTCCTCCCACCCTCGGATCACTTCCTGTTTGCCGAGCTTGAACCGGAAAGGCTTGTCCCTGTCGCGGGATGAGTCGAACTTCCGTCCATCCGTCAGGGATCCTTCAGGAAGAGCAGAGAGGAACAGAGCTGTTAGACAGGCAGCTAGTTTGTAGAGTTTTTATAGCATGTTACATTTATGTATTCCTCCAAAGAAATTGAGGTGCAACCGATTGAAATTTTCCAAGTCTAGTTTTCTGATCAGCTATAATATGACAGTATTAATAATAGGAATACATGTGGTGCAAATACATACAGTAATACCATCTTAAAAGTCTTTCCAGCTAAGTGTTAGCGGTACACCAATTTTATTGCAGTTTTCTGGCCAATAACAGATCTTCTAAAAACCTAATCTGTAGATTCCAGTTTTTTGAAGCGAAAAGTCAATTTACTTCATTTCATTTCATTCTTAATTTCATTCACTCAATAATAAATACGAATAGTTCACGTAACACCTAAAAGAAATCATGTATGAAAAGAAGCAGGAAGAAGCATAAACCTATATCTGGCCCCTACTCACATAAGAAAATTTGCTATTCAGCTCAGAAGACTGTCACGAACATATTTCAAAAATTACACAGCAACACATCAGCTGATTCCTTACCATATTGCTGCATCATCATAATAATTTTCAAATTTCTTTTAGTAGAGAAAGAGATTTATATTGTTTTTATCTCACTGTAAACAGGGAGACCATAAACTGACCCCTTTAATTGAAGTACATCTTTCCATTGTCGCCATTCTGACTCAAAGTTTTTTGAAAATCTCAGTTCCCTTTAAGTTGTAGCTGCTTTCTCTTTTTACAAATCTATTTACAATTGCAATTCGATTGTCTGGTAAATAAATTGCATGCGCTTTGTTATATACAATTTAAAATATTGTACTTGCTTCAATAAGTTCAACTGTAAAAGATATATAGCGGTGAAGTTGTAGAGAAGATCGGTGCAGGAGATTCGCTTCACATTTAAGCTATGGCAGATCGCATATCACCCAAAATGAAGGAAACCGGGGCAGATTTATTGGTGCATCCGTAGTAACCTTTTAGTAAGCGTTGTCAACCACTGCAAACATTGCTTCAATCTTTGCACTTCTTCTGCTTTGTGACCACACTGCGGTTATCAAAACTACTATCCATCATTCCATCCATCCATCCATCCATCCATCCAACCATCCATTTTCTTACCCTAGTGGGGTAGGGAGGTGCTGGTGTCTATCTCCAGCTACGTTCCGGGCGAGAGGCGGGGTCACCCTGGACAGGTCGCTAGTCTCTCGCAGGGCAACACAGAGACAAACAGGACAAACAACCATGCACACACACACACTCACACCTAGGGACAATTTAGAAAGACCAATTAACCTGACAGTCAGGTTTTTGGACTGTGGGAGGAAGCCGGAGTACCCGAAGAGAACCGACGCATGCACAGGGAGTCGAACCCAGGACCTTCTTGCTGCCAGGCAACAGTGCTACCAACTGCGCCACTGTGCAGCCCCAAAACTACGATTAAAGATAAAACATTTTCCTTGATGGGTTGATGCCGTTAACTTTGCTTTTTGGCAGAAAAATAAAATGAACTTTGTGCCTTCTGTGGGCAGCGTCAGGAAAACCCATGCATCAACCTCCAAGGCAGCCGCCTTCCAAAAATAATTCACAGCAAGGCTTTTAGAGCTATTAGCACCAACAAGATGTGGGTGTGCACGGTGTGATGTGTCTGTGTGGGTGCAGCTTTGCTCATCTTATTGGGAGGGATGCAACCTTTAATCCACCCAGCTGAGTGGGTCTCTCCTCTGCTGCTGGACAGCCTGATAGCAGCCTAATGGAATTATCCAGAAGAGCCAAAAGGTTCGATCCAAGCATCATGAGGCTCTTTTTCCCCCATTTCATCAGCCAACAGCACAACACACTGATAACCATAGCATCACACTGACTGTTTTCCTGCAGAAGAATCGCTTCAAAGAGATCCTCACACTGCATGGGACAAAAAGGGCTGGCTTTTTAATAGAATATCCTGTTTCATGTCCAATCTCAGGGCTGCTTTGTATTCTGTCAGGAAAATGGATAAGAAAGGAAATCCTGCAAACTGGGTGATACTCCATGGAAGAAAAAGAAATAAGGAGAACATAAGCCGTCTTCTAAACAGAAATGCCTTGTGGTGACAGACTAAAATTAGGCCTTACTGCAAGTTACATAATGTTGAAGCAAGCAGGCTAATGTTACCGTATGCGATTCCCCTCCAATCTGCTAGTCAACGTCCTGATATATGTACAGTCACACTGGAAAGCAAAAAAACATTCTAACAACCAGTTTGGGCACTTGGTCAGTGACTTTTAAGGTGTTTTCACGCCTGATTGTCCAGTTGATTCGGTTCGATTGAGAACCAAAATTGCAACATTTGTTATATTTTCAGCTGCTGCTGTTCTTTTTCACGCTCCGCACTAAGTCAAATGACCCAAACCCTTTGAAACCCCCCACCCCTCAGTTGTGGTGGCACTGCACCAAGAAGCTCCCAGAACTAGCTGCAAAGTGTTGCTGGGTGAAGGAGTGTCTGGGTTTCCCCACTGGACCTAATCTAAGATAAGTAGATCATAATCAGCTTTATTGGCCAAGACTGTGCCCACAAACAAGGAACCTGAATTCAGTTCAGACCAGGTTGGATTACTGCAAATATGCCTAATTCTGATCTGGGCACTCTGCTGTCTGACTGTTGTTTTTGCAAATGAAGCTCTGTAGCACCAGCCTGGTAAAAGCCTCCCTGTTCTACTCTTTAGTTCGTACAGAGAGTTTGGACCCTTGATTATTGAGAAACGATTGCTTGCTTGAGGCATGGACTCTGTTGACGCTTCAAACAACTAGATCCAATTTTAGCCAACCGCTAATGTTTGGCAGTGATGTATGAAATGTGTCAACTTGATCGTGAAGAAGCTACATTATAAAGCTTACTAGAAATCGCCTGTGCTATAAACTGCGATGAGAGAAGAGCCAGGCGGAGCGAGGCATCTATCAATAAGAGGGGCCGCAACATCTTTGCTAACAATACAATGTCTTAAATATTCATCATACTCCAACTTCAGTTGCTCATTTCATTCTGATAAATCAAACTCAATGTGAGAAATCCCAGACGGAGCACTGGAGGGAAATGAGAATCAAGGAGGATTGCGTAGCAGGGCAACGGCCAGGTTACTGTAACAAAAATCTGTGTTGAAACAAAAAAAAAAGGTTAGCTGTATCTTACAGAGTTGATCCCTCAGCTGTGGTAAAGAATGATGTAACCTAATTGATGGAGAATATTGTTTTTCCACCAGTGAAGTCCATGTCTCAAAGAATACAAGCTGCCACAATAAACACAACAAACTGGGAATTTAAGAGAAAGAAAATCCAATGTTTACAGAAAGAAACAATGTGAATATGTTCACAACAAAGACATTGACCTTTCACTTTTGGAATGTTCTGCAAAACCAGGACGTTCATATTAGTTTTTTTGGTTTGTTTTTTTGATTAAAATCTCCCTTAAAATCAGAAATAATAAAAAAGGCACCAGCAGGGGGTGCTGTTCAGTTATACACTGAAGGGTGGTACTCGATATATCAGAATTAACTTGTTTAAACATCTGAAATTCAAATCAAGGATAAAAAATAAGAACCAACAACAAGGGGACAGAGATCAGACTTTTTTGAAGCTACCGAAAACATAAATATGCTTTGTAATTATTATTACATTGTTTGATGCTGAACATTTGGTCTGTTTTTTTTTCAACAAAATTTAAGCACAGAAGAAAGCAAACATGCATCTGTATAGCCTCTTCTTACTGGTTAGAACTATTTAAAGTAGTGCAGGGAATCAGATATGACTGTATTTAATAATTCGTCATTAACCAATGAAGCTTGCAGCTATTGCCTCGGGCTGCTATTAAACATTAATGCTCGGTAACTGCAGACCTGGGGAGAGCACCTAAAAATTGTACTCAGTCAAGAGTGGCACTACTTCCGTATATTTTTACTCAAATAAAAAATAAAACTGAACTGTCCTAGTTATTGCTCAATTAAGAGTAAAATGTATTCTCTAGAAAGGTACTGAAGTACAGAGTAACTGATTAATATTTAATTATAACATCTGATTAAGTATTTAAAAATGTGATGTCTGAGTTCCAGGCATGGCTGGGACATCTTTCCAAATGATACCTGTTGACAGTCCATGTGTTTGAATCCACACCCTCATAATCTGTAACTAACTGGAAAGGGCCGAGGGGACTTGTTCATGGTTTTGCTGTGGCTAGTCACATTTGTTTCCATCTGTAAGAGGATCAAGCTTCAGTGAACAGTTGTTTTCCTGCAAGACAATGACTTGGACCATCGAGCTAGAGCTACACAGAAATGGTTTGAAGACAATAAGATGGATGTTCTGGAGTGGCCCAGTCAAAGCCCAGACATCAATCCATGAGAGAAATTGTAGCTGGATCTGGAAATGGCTTGAAGAGTTTTGCAAGGAACCGTGGAGTAGAATTGCAGTCTCTCTCTTTTTTCCCCCAACACATCCTGTTCCAAAGTGTGGCACTCAAGACAGTGATTCCCAACAGATTTACTTTCACAAGCAGAGAATTACATCTTCAGCTATGATGCTTCACTTGAGCCTCTTCCTGAGCCTGTTGAGTTATTGCCAAACAGGACAATTGCATTCTTCTGTGTGCCACACCCTGCCTCGGCTGACAGTCTTGCCCGACTTGCAGCCTGAAGCCACGTCTGTTCATGGCAGCTTCTTCTGCAATAACTGCTTGGAGAGAGAAAGAAGGATAGAGAGAATGCAAGACAACACCCTAGAGGTCTGCCTCTACACCTGCAGTAAGAGAGGACAAACAAACAAACAAAAAAACAGAGAACCAAAAAA
>CAEFZX010010435.1:0-25090 GCA_903066825.1 Alfaro cultratus
CTCAATCAAACTTGGAAATGTAGATATTATTAATTTCATGCTCCACAGCAAAGGGAAAAACTGTTAAAGTCCAACTCGAAACCACGTCTTTCTCGCTCTCTGTTTCAGGACCGTTACGCGTAGACTCGTTGCCATAGCAACTGACAACGCCCCTAAAAATAACACTGAAATACAGTATTTCCCACACAAAGAGAAGAAGATTCAGTCTGTTGCAGTGGTATGGATGGCTGCAGTGGTACTCCAGCCATCTGGAAATGCGCTCCTGCGTCAGTGCAATGCAAAAGTTGGGTCAAATTATGGTTTTGTTCTTTCTTTCTTTTTTTCCCTAATGTTTTACTTCTTTATTCAACAACTGTGTTTAGAAAAACAAAGCTGAATGCGTGTGTGTGTGTGTGTGTGTGTGCGTGTGCGTGTGTGTCACTGCTCTTGTGAGAATGAATAAATTTCACTCTGTTTGGTAGCATTAGACAGAGGGCAGATTGTGGTCAACTCCATTTATTCAGCCCTGATGTATGTGTGTTAATATGAGGTCGAGCGTTTTAGTGTGGATGGTGTGTGCACATGTGCGTGTGTGTGTGTGTGTCGCACTGCTACGAGCCATGTTTGCTGACAGATACTGTTGTTACTCTATTCCAGTGAATGAAGGCCGTAACCCACACATGCATTACCATATTCATACAGCTCGCAAAATAGATTGGTTCTGTGTGTGTGTGGGCGTGTGTGTGTGTGGGCGTGCGTGGGTGTGTGTGTGTTTAGCTAAGCTTAGCATAGTGTGAGTTTACTTCCTTTTGTAAGGGTGGAACTTATTTTAAAGGAGTGATTTTGAAAATAGCAAAATCTCTATCATGTATCTGCTGACTTCACACACACACCGCATGTCCTGCAGATGTATATAAAAAGGTCTATCTAAACTAAAGCCTATTCTCGTAAAAATGTGTTAGAAAAAAGAAAAGAGAAGTGCTCCTAAATTGAACATCAAACCACTGGCCAAAACGCCTGGAACTCTTTCTCGCTCTATACCTCTTTTCCTTTGTTTTTCTCCTTTTGCCTCCCTTTTTCCCAAGGTATAGATAGTCCTGCAGTCCAGTCCATGTCTGGTGAGTGTCTGGATCATTACCTCTGTGCTGTGTGTGTGTTTGCATCTGTGTGTGTGTGTGTGTGTGGGTGGGTCAGGTCAAGCTATTATTATGGCAGCAGCTGTAGCCGTATTGCAGGGGATTGTTGGAGGCGTGCAGACAGACTGGAGGCTCTGAAGGACTTTACGTTTGAGTGACGGGCCTCGGACTGAAACCGCTGTGACCGGCGCCACCTATACCGGTCACACTGCTCAGTCCCTCGAATCACGTGTGCTACCTATGTTGGTTGTTTTGGGTTAGAGTGTTCGAATAGATGGAAGAGGAAAGAGATGTCGTCTGCAGTTGGGGGGGAAAAATAAGAAAAACCAAACAGCTCAAAATTTTAAATGAATTTTATAGTGTTTTCTTTTGTGGTGGATTGTTACTCGATAAAGCACTTAAGCTAAGATGGCACAAATGAATCTAAATATTTTAGTTTGCTGAGCTACTGATACTTTCACATCCCTCTAAGAAAATCTGATTTGATTTTATTAGAAAAGATTATTTTTTACTTTTTTTTGCTTTCCTCCCCATCTTCCCTTCATTCCTGAGGTTTTCCTAACACCATAATGCACCTATAATAATTACATAAATGTTGCCGGGTGTATTAGTGAAGTAAAAGCGTTTTGAGCGTGTGGCTCTGCTCCTCTGCGTGTAAATGTGTGCGCTTTGGCCAAAAACTCCCTCAACTTTCTCAGTCTCTGAAAGTTTTCGGCATTCATCCGGGGTTATTTCCATTCTACCGTCCAGGGAGCATTCATATGCAGATAGAGCCGACGGGAATGATATATCTGCACATGTTCACACCTCGCCCACATCCCTAATATGTCTGCTCACACACACACGCACTCCCCCGGTACACTCACATACACAGAAACTCGCATGGATGAGTGCGTGTAGAGACGAAGATAAATGAACTATTGGCTATTTGTTGTTGCAGCTATGTCGGGTTATGTTGGGTTTTTTTTGTTTGTTGCAGGCATACTAGTTTGTGGGTGTGTTGGTGTGCATGTGTGTGCGTGTGCTATTATCTCTGACCTGTGTTAAGCAATGTCCAGAAACAATAGGGATTAGTCCAGTAGACCAAACTGATGTGATTTGCTATTAATGTGATGCTCCGAGGTCATCCTGTGTAGGTCTGAATGTGTGTGTTAAGTGCCGAAAAACAGCCCACAGATCAACAACTCTCATTCACACATCCAAAATCCCAACCACAGGCTAACTCAGGCTAACGCTAACATACGCCAACTCCTGCCACAACAGAGGCAACCCGGTGAGGTTTTAAAAGTGACGTCCGACTATCCGTCGGCCATGTCCGTTATTAAATCATTCCTGTGTGCATTAGTGTGTGTAGAGCATGGGTGAGCGCTAATTTGCAAGGGTGAGGGAGTGACTTTGTGTGCTATAAATCTGCCTGCGCGCGTGCCGCGGCGCTAAATCTCTCCTGTCGCTGCTATGACTTAATGCCTGCTGCTAGATCCATAAATGTTACCAATTAAGTGTGTGGTTGTAAATACCTACAGTAAACTAATGGAAATGAAGCCTTTAAATCCTTGACAGTGACCCAAGTCATCCCAGATTAGGCATGATACATTTTGCAGAGTGGTAAAACATCTTTACGCTGCCATTAAACGAGGAGGCGATCTGCAACCAAAATCTAACGGCGCATTTAGGAAGAGCAGCTGAGGGAGTGTGGTTAATATCTGCTGCTGGAGTCAGATGTCTTCTGTTATCTTTTCTTGATATAAATGTGTACTTTTTAATGTTTTTAGATTAACATCTAAAATACCTTACCTTGTAATGTAAAGGTAAAGGTAATGTTTCCTTACCTTTAACGTCTAAAGACTGTAAAGAATGTACACCAGTGATGCTACTGGCTGGTAATACAATCCTCGGTCAAATTGATGAAATCCATTTAACTGGTTGCTTTGCTATGTCAGACCAAACTTTTCAACAAGGTCAACAAAAGGTTAACCTTCCTACCTACCTACCAGTATTCAAATCTACCACCTGACTTTCCTGCCTTCCTACTTTTCTCCCTTTCTACCTACTTATTAACCAACTTACATACCAACCTTCCTACCTACCTACCTACCGCTCTATCTACATACCGTCTTGCCTACCTTCCAACCTACCTACCAGTATTCAAATCTACCTACTGGCATTCCTACCTACTTACTGCTCTACCTGTCTACCTACCTTCCGATCTACCTACCTACATTCGAACCTACCTAATAAATTTATACATGGCAAATGAAGGCCTGGGAACTGAATCATTTTTCTTTTTTTTTGAAAATTAACATTTTGGCAGAATGATGTGTAAGAACCCTGGATGAAGTAGTACATCCCTCTAAACCGCATAACATGAAGGGACAAAAGAAGAAGCTGGAGGGGCGAGAAAACAAAATATTAGAAGAGAAAAGAAGAAAAATCTAGAAGGAAAGAGTAGGCGAGGGGAATGAGGAGAACGCGGGAAGTCCATTTGGGGAATCGCCCTTGTCATTTTCAGCGTTGACCTTTACGTCTCAGCTTCTTCCTTCCCCATGTCTTCTGTCTACAATTTGTTGTTTTTTTTCCCCCTTCCAGTTGACCTCATCTTACCCACCGCTGCATACATTCCTCTTTTATGTCTTCTTTTGCCTCAGCAGGCATCACCCTTCTTCTTTCAGAACTCTGAATGTTTATGGACCTCCTCACCTCATATTTTTCTTCTATTAACACTTCTTATTATAATCTCTTCATGGGTTCAAGCTTTAAGTTGTATTCTGAGATGTTAACCATATTATATACAGTATATATATATATATATATATATATCTACAAAGTCTTTGTATACAAAGACTTTGAAAAGCTATTTTCAGTCGTTGATTGCTTCTAGATTGAAACACAACACCTCAAACAATTTTCAAAGAAACAATATGCCCCGTCACATGCATTTGTCTTTTCCTTTTGTTTTCTTACATCCTCTTATTTTCTTCCGGCATCTGTACATTTCATTTTCCATATAGTTTATTCTTCTCCAACTCATGCGGGTATTTTTGATGACTACTCATGTTTAGTTTCAGAAACTTTGAGAGAGCAAAGTTGTCGAGCAGTGCGAACGGTGTGCACATTCAGACTCCCGGTCTCACCTCTCTGCCTTCTCTCCCTGCCAGTGGACGGATGCATTGACTGGTCGGTGGATCTGAGGGAGTACCACGTCCTGGCCGGCGAGCCCGTCCGGGTCAAATGTGCCTTGTTCTACAGCTACATACGAACCAACTACACCATGGCCACCAACGCCAAGCTGCGTCTCATCTGGTACAAGAACAAAGGAGATGCGGAGGTAAGACGGCTCATTCAGAACTGGAGACCCGAAAGATGACGAGAAACGAGGCGTAAGAAAATAACTAAAAGTGCGTTGCAGAAGTATTCATTTATTGAATTCACAACTAACATGTGTTCTCTTGGGATGTTTTTTGTGATATATCACAGGTTTCTAGGACCACATGTGTCTATTTTGGCTCTTTCACATGAATGATAAAAAACAAAACATTAAATCTCAAACACTGTGTTTCAAATATTAAATACAAGTTAATAAATTTAAATATAAAAGTAATAAAGTGCTGTTTTTGATGCAGTATTGATTCTCACACTAGTACCATTTTTAACATTAGGCCACAAACTTATGTGCTTTTCCCCAATACTTTATAAAAAGAATATATTCATTCTCTCTCGCTCTTTGTAACTTGATGTTCTTTGTTGTAAAAGCTAAAGATAAATTAGAAATTCTAATTCCTGTGAAGAAGTTTACCTAAGTAAAAATCTTTATAGACTTTTTTTTTTCAAACTTGCTTGTGAGTTAAACAAGTTTGTCCATATTTAGTACAGATTTATTTATTAGTTTATTTTGGCATTTCCGTTGACATTATATAGAATCGTTTTTTTTTTGCTTCAAATACGTCAAAAACAGCTGATTCTAAAAGGTGTTAGCTCAAAGGTGCTAAATGTAAATGCAAGCTGCACCTTTCAGATTTTTATTGCTAAAAATGTATGAAATTCGTGTGTTTTCCTCACTTCTGAATTATGCAAATAATTTGAATCGGTCTGTCACATAAATTTCCATATTGCTTGCCAAAAGTGTCAAACTTTTAAGACGTATGAATCCTTTTGCAAAGTTCTGTAGGTGGAAAAATCTGTCATAAATACTGTAAGTCAAATTTTATATATATTTATGTACTTGCTGTAACATTAATTGCCCTTTGGGACATGAACAAACCCGAAGCTGAAGCTGAAACAGTAATTTCTTCAGCTAGGTTTATGTTTCATGCTGGGACAACTGATGGAAAATAACCTGAAACCTACAGCAGGTGTTTTTGGTGCGTCACATCTCAAATAAAGTGAAATAGTCTAAGTTAAATCATTGGGGTTTTTTTCATCTAATTTACGTAGTAATCTTCTTCAGGTTTCATCATCATTGCTTTTTGGTCAAAAAAGATTTTTTCCCTGAAAATTCTGCTTCTTGTTATCCTTTGTAATGTCTCCTGCAGGAGCCTATCATCTTCTCTGGTCACAGGCTGAGCAAAGAAGACGACTCCATCTGGTTTAGATCTGCTGAAGTGGAAGATAACGGCTTCTACACGTGCGTTCTAAGGTACCGTATCTGCGCGCCGGGGAAAGACTTTTGCTCTACCCTGGAGGAAAAAACTCTGTCTCTCCATCCCAGACTCTCAGAGGAAGCGTGATTCAGGGTCATCTCTGGGTCAGGCAGATGCATCGCTGATGACGCCTTGTGCATGCCACATCCAAACAGCTCCTCCGCCCGGATGGGGAGCAAGGTCAAAGCACGCTGAGCAGAGAGGCATTTCATTTTCCAAGTTCGGGATTCAGACTGAGCTTAATGCAGGTGGTGAGACGGAATAATCACGCGGAGGTTCTGGAACGATAAAACCTTTTTCTGGACCAGTTGTGGCCCCATTCACTGCTTGGTTCTAACTTTCAATGATAGCTGTGACTCCTTTTTGATTTTTTTGGGGGAAAAATTAAAGAGGGAGGAAGTCACTCGTTACCAAGGGTGTTCAACGTGCGGCGCGAGGGCCATTTGTGGTCCTTCGAATGATTTTGAGCGGTCCTTGATCACAATTCAGGAAGCTTAAATTGATGCAGATACACTTTTAAAAACAATGTTAGGGTGCAATTCTGTCTGATTCCAGGCCTGTCAAATAAAAAGAAGATATATTCTAAAATGTTAGAAAGGAAAATGTAAGGTGATTTTAATGTATTTTAATAGTAAAAGGGACAACAAACATCCTGTGACAGCCATTTTTCTTATTTGGTCAAAATACAGAAAGCATAACACACTTGGGAGAAAAGAAGGCAAGAGTGAGCTAGTCATCTGTTAGTTTTCCCCTGAACAAGTTTTCTACTACTTGTATGCATGTGAAGTGGAGTAAGTTTCCATGAGCTGCTTTCAAACGAGTCAGATAGTAGCTTTCATTTTAATTGGCTGGAGTATGGCAGGAGGAGGGGCTTAGCCAGGGCTCCGTTCCTGCCAGAACCTCAACTGTGTTCATATTTAAATGAGAAGTTTACAAAGTTGGACATAGTGATTAATCATGATTAGCTACAGCACTAGAGTCTGATTAATCTGATTATATTCTTTAATCATTTGACAGCATTGTTTTTTATTGGTCTGATATACATTTCTTAACTTAAATATTGTGTTTTCATTACTTGCAAGTGTAGCTAATAAGAAAAAAACGGCAACCCCCCCCCAAAAAACATCAATTTGTGTCTAATTACTACAGGTAACATTTCACTTGGTGAACTACTATAAATGAACTTTTCAATCATCTCATTAATCAAATGGGTTTATATATGGACGTAAGTTAAAGAGGGATTTCTTTCTAAGTTTTTCAGTCACAGATTAGGCTTCCGCTTTAGAAAATGAATTCATTAAGTAGAATGTTAAGTGGCATAATTTTGTCATTAAAACAATCTCTTAGGCTACAACACGTCTTTGTTTTTGTTTTCACACTATAATTCGTTCTAAAATTTTTTTTTTTTTTTCTTCTTTTCTGAAGCAAATCTTTTCTCTAAACGTGTGACAAATGGGTTTAATCTGCCAGATGGAGGAAATCCTGCCAGTTTTGCAAATTGTTCATTCACAATATGGCTGCTGGCAGGACAACAGGCTCTGGCATGGCTACTGTGGGGCCACTTCAGGGACATGTCTGTGTGTTTGTAACTGCAGTGGCAGAAACCTATGTAGAGCAGTCAGCTTTGTAGCCGACAACAAAGCTTTTCTTCTTGTTTACCTGCAAGTGAGTGACGGGTGTTTGGATAAAACTGAGTGGAAAACATGCGATTCACAATGGCTCATATAGTAACTGAATCAAACTCCTTTAGTTGCATTACTTTAGTAGACTAACTTCATTGTTTGAAACATTAGTAATGGATTAATCTTTCCATTAATGTCAAAAGATCCCCAAGCAGTGTTATGTGAAATTGACTTTTTTGATCTTTACATCATGTTATTCCCACATCAAAAACATACCTGGAGTGTTGCTTTGATTCTTTCACGCATGTTTGACAATCCTTTCATCTCCGTGGCAACAGTCACCTGTTCAAAATGCCTTGGTGGACCTAGCTCCGCCTTAGAGGATGAAGCTCCTCCTCCAAACTGCAGTTCCCAAGGTTCCAAGCTTCCCTCTCCCCCAGCAACTCCTTCACTCAGCTCCTTCAGACTAGCCAGAAGCAATTAGCAGACACCTGCTAATTGCTCATTATAGGAGCTACTTCTCAGTGAAACACTGGAAGAAATGTTGTTAAAAGGTCATAGGTGAGCCATGTTGATAACCTCCTGAAGTTTCAAAACGAACAAAAGCTTCTTAAAGAGACAGAGACCCAATTTCAAGGCGTTTAATTGCAAAGTCATACTTAATAATATATAGCATTTTTTTTAACAATTGACATTAGTTACTTCATTATGCTATAAAATGCCACTAAGTGCCTGGAAAACACATAACACTTCCCCATTAATGCTTCTCCCATTCCCAGTCTTTGTTTCTCCACTGGTTCCCTCTTTCCCTTCATCCGTGTCGTCTTCCTCCCTCCTCCTCCTCCTCCTTCTCCTCCTCCTCCTCCTCCTCCTCTTCCTCGACCCGTTCCTGTGCCATCCTCCCACCTATTCCTGCCATAGCCTGACACCTATCCTCCGTAATAAGCTCTCTCTCTCTCCCTTTCCCCACTTCTCTCTTTCTCTCTCTCTCTCTCTGTCTCTCTTTTGCTCTCTCTGCATGACAACCTAATTAGGGCTTGGTGTCTGTCATTGTCTCAGGGCCTCTTATTAGCACACACACACACACACACACACACACACACACACACACACACACACACACACACACACACACACACACAAGAACGCAAGCAAAACACCACAACTCACACCAGAGAGACACTCACTGGANACACACACACACACACACACACACACACACACACACACACACACACACACACACACACACACACACACACATGCACGGAAGCAAATCACCTCCTATCCCAGCAGGGAGCCTCTGACTGGATACGGTTATATTACTAAAAGGCCGTATCCAGTGTTTGAAAGCGGGTAGTGAAAGGGCCGTGAGAAAAACCCAAACATTCAGAGCAATTTATTGCTCTTGATTGATTTCCATTGCTGTTGCTTTAAGGGCGTTGACATACGTTTCCTTGTTTGTGCCCTTGCTGCAATAAAACAAAAAGAAACAGCTCTGCTGAGTAGATTTTGTTTTGCTTCCTGACTCCCTGTGCTGACTGGCATCTGTTGAAATTGGATTAATAAAAGGAAAGTGAAAATACCGGAAACTCTAGGAGGTTGTAATTTATAGTTCTTGATTATAATTTTTTGAGAAACTGAGTTTAAAGATAGAAAGGAGAAACATGTTCACAAATGTAATGTCTGTGTGTAGTAGATTTTGAATCCAGCATTACTCATCCTCTCATTGCTGTAACTTTTGTACCTGCAGTTAACACAGAAAAGACGGAGGCAGTTATATTCCTCTGAACAATGACTGGACCTGAAATTGCTTTTGCTGACAGGCAGATAAACGCCTCACCAATTGTCCCTGCTGACTCTTATCCAACAATTACTTAGCTTTTTTATTTTACCTAAAAGATTTAGAGAATAAGACAAACAGTATTTGCTTGATTCTGCCTTATGAAAATAGCCCCTGGTGCTTTTAGTCATTAGTGCGTCTGCAGTAAAATAACTTAAATTGGGTTTAAATTGTTTGACAAAAACCTGTTTGTCATAAACTCACAACCTGCTGCATTAATTTAGTTCCCAGGAGCTTTAGAACTTAGTAAACACGTTTCAGACCCTGAATAAGTTTTAGCGGGGATTACCGAATAGGCAGTTGATCAATGACTGTACAGTGGTTTATCATAAAACTGCTGTCTTGGTTTTACAGGATGCCAGTGATTTATCATAAATAAAAAAGTCAATGTCAGACTGGAAAAATGAATATGATAAACTGATTTAGATCTTAGTAGACAATTTTTTTTGCTTTCTAGTTATAAATGAGAGCACACACAGATCTGATGTGGAGTTCCTCAGGGCTCCATTCTCTGGCCGCTTTGTTTTAATTTATTTTAAATCTACATAATCCTTGTGGCTCAGATTATTTAATACTACAATTAATTTTGCAATATATTTGCTGACATAAGTTTATATCTCTGTTACACCACTTAGCCATTGTTTACTATATTTACAGAGTAACTGTATGGGTCAGAATGTCTTGCAGAGTGATGCAGAAAGGTTTGGCAGCATTTCAGATATTTGAAACAAAAAAAACTAATCGATCATTATCCATACCAGCTGATATGAAACCTTTATTTTGTGATACGGTTTAAAGCCTAAAACATCTTTGACAGAAAGATGTTTTTGTCAGACATCTTTCCATAAGACAGAAGAAGAATAATACGAAGGAAAGAAATTTATTATATGCAACTTTCTTGTATTGAATATTATCAATGTAAGTACATGTAGACACACATTTTACAAAAATCCTTCTTACATAACTCAAAATAAACAAAAAACTAAATCTGAAAAAAATTGGTGCAAACTCAGTAAATGAAATAACAGGATTTCTGGCTTAAACTGAGAGACAATATAGAGATAAGACAGAAATTGCACAGAAGTGGAAACATTTTTAAGATGATGGCGAAGTAATTTGGGATGGGGCAGGGAAATGGGAGCGAGACGCAGACTGTAATCAAAGACAAAGTAGTCAAATTGGAGATGCAGAAAAAGAGGCTAAATAGACAAAACCAAAAACGGAGGAGAGCCGACAGAGAGAAGATGGAATTAGACAGACAGACGATGGGAAAGCGAAGGCAGAAATGCAAGACGAGGAGGGTAAAAAACAAAAGAAAAAAAATCCATTTTCTCTGCAGGTACCGGGATCTCAGTGGGGAAGAGGGCAGGGACCGTTCAACACCCTCCTCACACACATTATGATTAGGACCACAGCACACACCGCTCACAGACAGACATTACTTAAACAGAAATTGAGACGCACAGTGAGAGCTCCCAGTTTCCCCTCAGGCTACGATGCTACAAGATGGACTTTGCACCAGACCTCCATCCTGGAACACTTGATTGTCTATCAGAGTGATTCAGGGAGGAAATCAGAAAGCTCACATACGGAGGCACACATACAGAGAGGGATGGAGGTAGACGTGTCACAACTCAGCTTGATTTCAGAAAGAAGAGCGATAGTATTTGAATCCATTGAGCTCTATGAGGTAATCTAATTAAAGGGGCAGTATTATGTGTTTTACAGTACAGTCTGTGTTGCCTTCAGTTGTTATAAAATTATGTAAAATAAATTTGACTTTATAATTTAACGCCTTCAAATTGGGCCTCTGTCTCTTTAAGACGCTCCTGCTCATTCCGAAGCTCCGCCTTCAGGAAGTTATCATACTTCTGTCTTAACTCCTTAACAGCGTTTTTACCAGCTTTTCGCTGAGAAGCAGCTCCTATAATGAGCTCAGCTGATGTGCAGTTTCACCAGATGTTTGCTAATCGCTGCAGTGTAGTCTGAAGGAGCCGAGTGGGACAAAAGCCCAGAAACTGCAGCTCTGAGGAGGAGTATCATCCTTAAAGGCGGGGCTAGGTCCACCAAGGCATTTCGCACAGCTGAATGGTTGCCATGGAGATTAAAGGAACATGTATAAAACAGTAGAGGCAACACTCCAGGTATGATTTAGAGGAGGGAATAACATTATATCACAATGGAAAGTTCAAAAAAGTTGTTTTTATATAACAATGCCCCTTTAAAAATGTAAACTAATGTTTGCAAATGAAGACTATTAATGTGTCTTTAGGTCTTCCAAGAAATTATAAGCCTTGTTGATAATCCATCAAAAGAAAGAATGGAGCTAAGTGAGTGAATTTTACGATGCCAAACCAGAGTTAGACTAATTATCTTTCATCTGACCGTCTTCTTGCATGCTGGCCACAAATTTATGTCCGATCTTCAGCTCTGTTGGAAAACTAACAGAGCATGAGACAGATTAAATTTGACTAAAAATAGGCGGATGTGTCAATCTTTCGGGAGTTTGTGGTGACACTTTACGCCAATGGAAAAACTAAACCTGAAATTACAATCAGAGCAGCGGAAAGGTGGCAAGAGGCTGTTATTGTGATTCCAGTTTCTACTGAGTCCAAATGTTTACTCATGTGGAAGAAATGGAAACCCTTCTGAATAAAACAATAAATATCTCAGTGTGGCTGAAAAAGAAATAAAAAAAAACAACCTAATGTGTCGCAAAAATGGTCATAATACATGAACTTTTTCACATATTTTGAAAAAAAAGCTGCACACTTTAATTTACTTAAATGGGATTTTGTGTGTTAGACTCAGTAAGTAGAGCATAATTAAGTAGAGGGGAAACTTAAATAATTTTTTAATATATTTGATATATTTATATTTTTTACATTGCTTTCTGATTTTTACAAATCTCAAACATTTGAGTTTAAAGTAAATTATCCAAGTCTGTCATGATTTGAGTTTTTCTCTGTTTATTTTGAGTTTCTGAGGTTCCGTGTTGGTAACTCCCAGGTGTGTCTGGTTTCCCTGATTACCTCTCTGTGTATTTAATCCCACCTGTGTCCTTTGTCCCTGGTCGGGTCCTAGTTGTAGGCATCTAATCAATGTCGTTTGTCCATTCGTTGCCTCCAGTTGCTGCCGGTGTTGAGCCCTGGCTTCCGCTCAGCCGTGCCGCCTGGTTGTGGACTGTTTGGATTGTGCTTCTGACTGTTTGGACCTTTTGGCTATTTTAAGATTTTGTTTTTTGTTTTTTTAAGAAAACATTTTCAAAACTCTCTTTAATTAGATTTCATTTTTAGACTTTCCATTCTATTGTATCTCTGGCTCTATGTTTGTTGCTATTCCATTTACAAGTTTATTCTTATTTATTCTCTTTGTGAACATACTTGTTAGTTTAAAAAAAATCTACAGCAAATATTCAACAAGTTGGTTTCACTTCAAAAAATCATTTATCTGATCTGTTTCCATTTGGGCCAGTGAGCGTCAATTTTGGCTTGCTGTCCAAAATATAAAGCATCTGACTTTTATTTACCAGTGTTGTAGTCAAGACCAAAACCAGAGTGTATCGAGACCGAGACAAGACCAAGACCTTTAGGGACCGAGACCAAGACCAGCACCCTGCGCTACTTGACACAATAAAATGTGAAATATGATCAAAATTGCTAATCAAATTGATCTGAAAGATTCACATAAAAGCACCTAGATACTTAGAGCTTAGAACTGAAGAGAACTTAGAGAGAACAAACTCTTATCTAAAAAGATAACGCCCTGGGCATTTGCCCATAACATTCATGTCAGAAATCACCATTGTCTGCACCATTAAACATAGCAATTGAAGCAATGCCCTGACGGTGTTCTAGATTAACTGGTGGCTAAATTAACTGGTGGCGTCATCTGGAAGAGACAGAGGTTTCGGTGGGCGTGGCTTTTTAGGACCCTTTTGCCAAACCAGGAAATAAACAATGCGATAAGCTTAAAGAACTACAAATCTTTGCAAAAATACTATCTGATTCCATAAGAAAACCATTAAGATCTCGGGAATAACTAATTAGACTTTTATTGGTCTAATATGGTATGTTGCCTTTTTAAAATTAATTTGCAAAACTACCAAAATATGTACATTATGCAGAACTTGTCCGGATTTCTGCATTGATTCAGAGGTTGAAACTCGTCAAAGGAAGATTGAAATAGATCTCAAGATGCCATAATCAGATATCAAAGCAAAGATTAATCCCTGAAATAAAAAGTTTTAAAAGATCGACTGGCTATGTTGTTTTTCACATCTCCCTCATATTGTATGATATTTCAAAACGATATCAACAGAAACAATAGGGAAATCTTTTTAAACACTGTTTTTGTAACATGTTATAGTTTATTTCCTAATTCATTTACCGAAGACATGGCTACCAGAGATCTATGTGGCAGTGTCATTTCTTTATTATTTTTTCTCGTAACTTAACTAAACATCTTTATTCTTTTCATCAAGTGACTCTAATACTCAACCATAAGAGACAAAGCTGAAAAAACAATAGTCATATGTACGTTTACATCAGAAATGGGTTAAAATCTTCATTCAAACTGGGATTCTGAAAGTGTCACCAGTTAATCCAGGTTTGCTTCTTAAAGCACGGAGTGTCTGTCAGATGAGAATTAATGACAGGTAGGATTAGTTGAGTTTTGTCTGCTGTTATGGTTTACTGGTTAAAACGGCACTGTTGGAACTCAGCAACTGCTGGTTCGAATACAGTTAACGCTGTCGTCTATTTCACTTTTTGGACTAGTTTTTTTTTATTGTCTAAATAATATTTACTTGCTGCCAACGTTTTGGAGATAATATTGTTTAACAGGTTTGCCAAGCAAACTTTACCTGTAAGAATAATGTCAGATTGCCAAGCTGCACAGCAGTCTGCAGCCCAGAGGTGTCTTAAGGTGCAAACAAAATAATGTGGCTTCCATTAAATGAGAAAGGAACTAGTTTGCATGATATCAGAACTGTTTACATTTATTGATAAGTTTGCAGAACATGTCAATATAAGAGTAAGATGTAAAATAATCGTCATTACTCTAACAATGCTGAGTGATGGAACAAATTCTGACTGTGTAGTACAGTCTCCTCTTGAAGTGTCGAATATTTTGGTGAACTTTCAATATTTTCTTGAATATTCCATCACATACGAGGATTTATGTTTTGAAGAGATCTTAGAGAAAGTAGAGACATTTTCAAATCCCTTTATTTATGTTTTTCGTGTTTTGAACAGGCAACTACACAGCCACCTAATGTTCATAAGAATCTGTATACGGACATCAAGTGTCAACTTAATCCAGGTTTGAGCTGCTATATTTCCACCGTTAACTCTGCAGAAAACAGTGCATTTCTAGGAATAGACAATATGGTGAAGACTTTGATACAGACAATGCATTTATGATTGAAAAAAGAGGCATCAACCAAAGTGAAATTGTATTTACTCATCTTGACCGTGAATCCATGCAGGTGTCATACATCCCTGTATGAATTAGCTCCATATTAGCACTTGCGTTATGGGGTTTTAATAGGGTCCACACAGACAACTTTTGGGATTCAGATAACAAACAATATAGATGCAGATTAATAAAGCGAACACAGATGTAACGCAAATTACGTCAGTTTATTGATATAGCTTCAATTCACATCCCAAGAGATTGCATAGTCATTGATTTGCAGTCATTGATTACCAAAGCTCTTGGTATTCATCTGGACAACAGAGTCTATAAGAAAGACAGATGTAATGAGGACATTTAACCAATGTAGGTGCCATTGAAAGGTAATGTCAGGAACTTTGATTCACTTAGATCAGTTTATTTCATAGTACATTGTTTTATTGTTGTCTTTTGTCCTTTCCACATTTAGAATGTTTATTGATTATTATCTGCACAGCATTTTGTGGCAGCTTACTTGTGTTTGAAAGTGCTTTATAAATAAAGTACTGGTACTGGTAGAAGTATTGTTTATATTTATTTATTTATATGTTTCACATTTCATATACTTCTAGTATAAGTTCATTACTGGCAGTAAATAAGATGCTTCTCATTTCTCTTGGTCACTTGTTGGGAATGATCACATCAGGACGAGTACATTTACAAGCAAATTTATAATCTGAACTGTGTATTTTATTCTTGCAGCAGAACATGCACATTGAAAATACAGCAAAAACACCTCAGAAAGAGACAGGCATGACGATATGACGTCACATGAAGGTAGAATCTGACAAAAACAACAGCAGTCCACAGATGCTCTTAACAAGATGCATGCAAAAGTAGTGCATCTTGGATTATACATGGATTTACAGTTTCATTCAGGAGTTCACCCAATGCAAGGAATACCTGCGGAAAGAAGTCTATTTTGCCATATGGTAAGCAAGTGGAAGGACTCTCCATTGTGAAATAGTTTATTTTGTTCTTATTTTTATTTAAGTTTCTTACTAACCGAAGAGATTGTCCACTTTCACTTCACATTAGTGTTACTGATGCATGCCAGCAGTTTGTTTCTACTATGTTTAAATCAATCTGTTCTTGTGAACAACACTATTCTTTGTCCAAGATTTATTTACGGTGAATGCTTTTCTGGGGATATCTGTACTTTGTCACTTCATTGGAGCCTGTGAAGAAAGAATATATTTGTCAAATGTGACGTTTCATTTACTTTTTTCAAACTGTTTTGTTACATTAGCAGTATTTTTGATCAGGCATTGACACGGTCACCTAAGTTGTAGAAAGTAAGTTGTAGACCAAATGCAGTCTCGAGACCATTTTTTGATGGTCTCAAGTACTACAACACTGTTATTTACTATATGAAAATGAAGCCAGTCTTTTTGGAGGACACTTTTACCCAAAACTGTTCAAAAGTTCACACCTTAAGCTGCCAGGCCACCTGGAACGACATGAAGAACGACAGAGACAGGAAACAATACGGAAGGCAGAACAAAATAATAAGTGTTAGATAGTGAACAAGGAAGTGTTAGATTAGACATTTCATGCCGTAGCTTTTGTCTATGCACTTCTACACATCACATTAGAAGGAAAAGAAACACATTTACTTTAAAAATTAGTCAGTGGCTGAAAATATGTCTGGCTTTTTGTATTTTTGGTGCAGTCAAAATGGCCCCCATTACTGAATGTTTGCACACTTTTTGATTACGTCGTGATCGGTTGAGATTTTTCTGATGTCAAAGATTAACTAGGAAGCATTTTAGTGAAATGACAAAAAAGTTGGATGGTATTATGTTTAAACACACACACACACACACATATAGTTGTTTTATAGTTGTGTTTGACCAACTTTTTGTTTTTATGCTTATACCGTATTTCATACTCTGGGGTTTTTAGACTTTTATCAAAATCTATGAAAACTGAAAATTGCAGTATTTCCAGTTTTAGACTTAAACTCTGCCCTTTTTAATTAATAGTCCTTTTATTTTGTTATTTTGTTCAATGGCCTTGAATATTTTTTCAAGTTACAAACGCAAACATTTTATTATTTTTTTCTTATCAGCCATGACCATATTATGTGGAATTGAGCAGATATTTCTTGGTATGGCTCCATCAGTTTTGTACATCTTGAAACTGAAAGTTTTGTCCTTTTTCTTGTTGCAAAAATGGCTCAGTGTGAACAATAGTTGCTTTCCAATCATAAAATTGTCGGTTGGACTACAGACGTTTCCCTTCACTTTGGGTAAGGCAGTCCTCCATAAGTTTCCTCCTGACCTGCATATTGGGTTATGAATGTGTGCGCATTTCTGAAGGAAATTTTCAGTGTGAAAACAGCTTTGACTGGTGACTAGAGAAAGTTTATACAAGTTCAAAACATTGGATTGATTGCATGCAGCGTTTTTCAGATTATTAGTAATCTTTTAGCATTCTTTCATTTTTACTCGCCTTTTCCTTGTGGATCTCAGGCATGTTCACTGTTTCACCAGCCATGTGGATTAAATGCAGTATGATTTGGTTGCAGAAGCAACAAATTTACTGGCATTTTAAACCGTTTCTAGTACTTTATATTTAAATGACTTGGCTATAACTTTAAGATGACTGTGTTGCATTATCTTGACACAAAGGTCACATGTTAGCATTTTCTTGGCATGTGACTTTTTGGGAGACGTTTTAATCAAAAACTCTTTAGCAGCAAATGATACTTTATAAACAGTCGGTTTTGGTTTACCATGAGGAGGACGTCAGGACTTCCACTAGCAGTTCAGTTTTCAGCACAATAGAGAAACTAGCAGCTCTGAATCAACATATAAAAACATCAAAACTGGGATCAGAAAACCCACATATAATTTTAGAAGAGAGTGGTAGATTGATATTTTTCCTGAATGCTGAATTCTTGCTGATGGTTCTGAGGTTGGTTTTATGTCTAATGCCTGGTTGACTACAGAAAGGAAATGGCTTTTTGTGTGCTGCAGTTTCCCCATTTAACCCATTCCAAAATAGTTTAACCTATTTGAAACTGCTGGTGAGCATAGAAGAAAGGTTTCTATGCTCACCTTTGGAACATGAATGGTTCAGTTCTTTATTAAAGCTCCAGTATGTAACTTTCATACAAAATGTGTATTTTACATATTTGTTAAAATAATCTTCTTTTTTTTTTAAAGATTGTTTTGGCTCTAGTGGCCTTTATTTGATAGTTAATTGACAGGAATGTGGGTAATGATAGAGGGGGAAGACATGCGGCAAAGGTCACCAGGCCGGGAATCGAACCTGCGACAGCCACATCGAGGACTGAGGGCTCCATATGTGGGTTGTGCTTAACCCCTTTGCCACCACAGCACACCTGTTAAAATAATCTTTATGTTGTGACAGTTTCAGACAGATACTCTGTGGTAAAAAAAATAAATAAAAAATCAAGCTTCTATCGCTTCTCCCGGTGCCAACTGCAGCTTGGTCAGAAAACAAGAGGTGATTGACAGCACTAAAACCCTCCTCCTGTAATTGGTTTTGACCTGCAGATTGCTATAGTAACCTAGCTAATGCATAGAGATAGTTTGACAACAAAAACTGTACTTATTTGTTAAAAGTTGCATACTGTAGATTTAACACATTTTCACGAGAAAGTTTTAAATCATTTTAATTACTCTTACAATTATTGTTTAATTCAGAAAATGAAAATAATTGACTTAAAAACATTGTCTAATTGAGGAAAAAACAACATTCAACCTCCCACTAGCTAGGGTTAGGCCATTTTATTGATCCATCTACCAGTCTCTGACATCGCTTGTCTCACTCCTTACCTCCAGCTGTAAGATATTTCAGGGTTTTCCATCATTTACATCTTTTTAAAAGTAATCCCACTGCATCTCTAAAAGATCAAAATCTGAGCTTAGGACTTTCGTTTTCTTAAAATGATGTATTTTCCAGGCACATAGTGTCCTTTTAAAGCACAGTCAAGTAACTATGTCAACTCGAGTTGTTAAAAATATACTGTATATATCATATATGACTTAAAAGAAATTTAACTTTGTAATTTAACACATTGAAATTAGGCCTCTGTTGCTTTAAGAAGGTCCTGCTCTTTCTGAAGCTCTGCCTTCAGGAAGTCATCACTATATGGCTCCTCTGTTAACCCTTTAGCAACATTATAATTGAGAAGTGGCTCCTATCATGCACTCAGCAGAGGTGCATTTCCACCAGGTGTTTGCTAATTGGTACTGGCTAGTCTAAAGGAGCTGATTATTGTAAAGCAGAAGCTCTGAAGCTTGGAAACTGCAGCTGTGAGGAGGAGCTGCACCTCGAAGGTGGAGCTTGGTCTACTGAGGCGTTTTACGGTTGCCATGGAGACTAAAGGATTTCTCAAACATTCATGAAAGAATCAATGCAACACTTCAAATATTTTTTTAATGATGGACAGCTCTAAGACCCTTCTGACATTTTAACATGATGTAAAGAATTTTGTGACGGTGAACATGACACATCCTGCTCCGTGTTTCACGGCCACTTTGAGGTTCTTCTGGAATGCTCTATTTAGTTTACACCAAACAAGTTCTCTGTTCTGGTGTTCAATCAATGCCCCCTATATGTTTTTCTCACGCAAGAAAACATTCCATCAAAGTTAAACGTGAGCAGTTACGAGCTGTTGGTCAAATGAAATGACAGTCGACAGCAGGCACTTGCAAAAATGGAGTTCGGATGGGGTCAAAAAATATGTTGGTAGACTCTAACAAGGAAGGAGTGGATGGCAAACCGGGGGCAGAGAAGGAGAGAGCGGTCATTTGAAGTTTGTTTGGCAGTCCTCAGTAACTTGGCAGCCATCTACTTTGGTATCGCTCTCATCCCAGCGTGTGCTAACATGTGCCAGTTCATGCCAACGTAAGCCTACTCCTGCTGGCACGGCCAGGAGTGCCTGGGAGAAAAAGCTTTAAGTAAGCTTTACTTTGACACTTTGATGTTGAAGAGGTTTAGGGCTCTCTGAATTCTTTCTGGCCTGGTGGAGATATGAGGGGAAAGAGCAGAGACATGAGAGAAAAGGAGGAGGAGGAAGAGGAGGCATGAACCCAAACATGACGATCTGTAAAGTCCCTTATTAAACACGTAAATGATCCAGATTTTACCTTAGGAAATACATACGGTAAACTTAGAATGATCTGAGTCATTTTAGTTGGGTCAACATACAGTATCGTCTTAACGTTCATGAACCACTTTATTTCTGATCATGTGTAGAGTCTACTTTTTAAAAGGGAAATATTGTGTTTTTTTGGGCACATAGTGTCATTTTATAGCACAGTCAAGTGACATTATTACCTTCAGTTGAAAAAAAATGCTTTATATCAAATATGACTTAAGAGAAATTTGACTTATATAATTTAACACCTTGAAACTGGGCTTCTGTCTCTTTAAGAAGCTTCTGCTCTTTCTGAAACTCCACCTTCAGGAAGTCATTACAACATGGATCCTCTATTAACCCTTTAAACACCATTTTTACCGGTGTTTCTCTGAGAACTGGCTTGTATAATGAGCTCAGGAAATACGCAGTTCCATCAGGTGTTTGCTAATTGCTGCTGGCTAGTCTGAAGGAGCTGAGGGAGGGGACCTAAGTGAGGTGGAAGCTCGGAAACCTAGAAACTGAAGCTGAGGAGGAGATGTGCCTCGAAAGCCGTGCTGGGTCCACCCAGGAGTTTTGCACAGTTAAATGGTTGCCATGGAGATTAAAGAATTGTTTTTCAAACATGTATAAAATAATCAAACCAGTGTTTCTGATGATACACTAATGCACATTTGTAAGAGACAGGCTGAGAGTCTTTTATTTGCCTAAAAGGTTTCCTCTGTGATGTCCTAGATATGTACACTCTTTAATCCTTGGGTACGTCTGCAACACTATAAAGAAAACTGCATAACATAAATTACAACATTTATTCCCCTCTGGGATCAATAACAGGTTTTTTTATTTTATTTAACTGAATCAGGACTGAGCTTTGGTGCCCATCAGGACAACTGGACGCACACAGCTGATTTGTTCTTTTATCAAAGGAATTACAGTTGATTTAAAATCATAATTACCAGTAACTGTGCAAAACCCAGAGGCACCTACAGCAAACTCTGTAGATACCATGTTTGATGGCCCATGTACAGTTAGGCTTATTGTCCACCAGTTTTAGAGTGAACTAGTAAGCTAGCACTTCAGTTCCTATTGGGATCCTGGCTGGTTTTCTGGAGGCTAAAGCTAGCGGCTAACATGCCTGGCACTAGCCTTGAAATTGTCTTCCCCCACAGTTCCAGAGTAAGAGGAATGCTTAAGACATTTTGTTGCTGACAAAAACGCTGTTCTACCTGGCACTTCTCTCTTCGCACTGGTGGGAGTGAGGGAGTTTAGAGCGCTCACAATTTCCAGTTAGCCTCATAGCGTAGCTTCCTTCACAATCACACTGGCGCATTACAAACGCCACAGCTAAACGTTAGCGATAGGCTAAAATCAAATACAATCATTTAAAACTTCAACAGAGTGCAAGCCGCCAAAAAATAGTTGCTTCTCAATAACCAGGGGTCCAGACCGTCTGAACGAAGTAACGCGTAGAACAAGGAGCTAGTTCTTAGGAAGCTGGCCTGAGCCTTCATAAACAGTAGGGTTTTTGAGGTAAAACAGCCATACTCTCAAAACCTTCCTAACAGTTTGTGATCATCTATCCTGTGAACCATTAAGTTAGTAGCTGCGTCAAGTTGGAATTACAAGAATAACTTTGCCTAATGGAAATATGTCAACTTTGAAAAAAACTGGAGTTTTCTGATAAAAAGTTTGCATGCTAGAATGAGGTCCTTTTTTTTCAATGGATCAAAATTAGTGTATTTCGCAAAACTGCGATGGAAATTTTTTTTTTAAATCACACAAATTACTTGATCAACAACCGGACGTTGCTGCTGGCAACACAAAGATGACCACAGGGTTTTTGTGTTGAATAAAGCAGCATTATCTGCTTTATTCTCTGATGGTGCGGCATGTTTTATTTACTGACTTATTGTCTCAACAAACTTATTCATGTGTGACTTTTAATTGCGTTTCTTATTTAATGGAAACACTGCAATTGCAAAATTGTGTTGTTGGTTTTTGTTGTTATTGGTGTAACATCGGCAAAGTTTTGTGCACATTTGTAATGTAAAAGCAGCTACTGTCTCTTTACAACAATCCCATTTTTCAACCTGTCCAGTGAATCTTCACTTCCAGCAGGGGGTCCATACAGCTAATGACTTGGGCCGGCTGTGCTGAGAAATAATTACAAACATCAGGGAGGTTGAATTCGGCTTTAGTTCTTTTTTTTTTTTTTTTTTTTTGAAGCGTCACTGAACCGACAGGCATGTTGAAAGTAAAAGCATTCTCTGCTTTAATAGTACCTCACAGAAACAAGAACAGTTTGATAAAGTTTTATCACATTCAGCTGTAGCTCAGATTCTTTCATTTTAACACGGCTTTAAAGGACCTCGAAACTTTAATTATACAAAATAGGCTACTTTTGCCCCCGTTGTGATTAATAAACGTCTTTAGATGATGTTAATGTAAAAAAAAAAAAAAAAAAAGAAGCTCGTCACAAGCAGACTTTTTTTTTTTTTTTTTCCTCCGAAGAGTTTTTTGCGGCGCTAGTGGCTCGCATTTTCCACAACAGTGGGCTGACAGGAGGGGGGAAGGAGAGGGGGGAAGACATGCGGCAGATGTCGTCGGGAACCCGCGACGGCCGCGTCGAGGACTCAGGGCCTCCAAGTGTGGGTCGCGCCAACCGCTACGCCACCACGGCACGCCCCACAAGCAGACTTTTTAATCTCATTAACAGAACACAGTCAGGCTGGCGTCCGTACGTTGGAGCGTTTTGAGTTCATACTTTACAGGAACGGGGTCGGTCTCTCCTGCGTGAGGGTCTGGACATGTGTAGGGGTCCCTGCTCTCCTGCTGCCTGCTGGTGAGATCCAGGTATAAACACGCTGCCTGCTGGCCAGGACACATTCCCGTCTATTAGCTCCATAATTCAACTCTGCCTCCAGCAGCCTGCCCTGATCATAGGAGGGTAATTGCAGGGAGGCTGAGCCTGATTTATCGACGCGGTGGGGGCTGCAGATTGCAAGCGGATGTGGGGGTTTTGTTTGTGGCTCGTTTTAAATATTTAATGTAATTGGAATTTCCGTTCCTCCCCAGTGAAAGCTGGAGAAAAAAAAAAAGAACAAGCAGTCAAGCTTTAATCATTTGGGTTCGGTTTTAAAGGATAAACTCAATTCAGCACAGCAGGTGGTTTTTGTAAGAGCTGCTTAGCAAAATAAACAAATCGACTAAATACATTTTATGATGAGAGCAGAAACATGGATCAATAAATGAAAAAGAGTCCAAACTCTTATCACTTTAGTCTACATTTTGTGAAAAAGCTCAGGTATTATATCTAGTTTGCACTAAAAAGGACTGGACACAAAATAGTGCATGATTATAAGTTGAAGTTTAAAGATTTGAAAATTTTTATCCCCAAAAAATCTAAAATGTGTGGCAGACCTTAGTATTAATGCACTAAAATGACACCTATATGATCAATAGTGGGAGTATCATGCAGTGGGGATACTTTTTTCTGTAATATTAAAGCAGCAATAAGTGATGTTTTTATAAAAATGTCTGTGTTACATATTTGTTAAAAATGTCCCTATACGTTGTGACATTATAGCACGAGACAGAGGAAATCATGAATGTGAAAATCACCAACTAAATCACACATTCTTTACATAACTTGTATCCAGAAGAAGCCTATTTCTAATGGGAATGTTTTTCAACAGTAGCATTTGTGGAGCTATGGATAACGTGCCATAAAGTTACCTAAAAAAGAAGTCGTTGTTGTTTTTTTATCTATTTTTATCAGTATCACAATAGTACCACAAAGTATGGTGCTAACATTCTAAGACCATGTTTCCCTCCGGTAGTTAGAAGCTGTTAAAGACCACTTATTACATCCACTGTGTAATAAGTGCAAAAACAATTCAGTATATTTTTTAAGCTTCATTTTGCTGTTTTCCTGCCTGCCTCAATTGTGAAGCCGTCCGAACAAAAAGGCACTGAAAATGCTATTTCTAGTTTTGTTCTAAAAGATTTAGAAGAGTTTTATAAAACTCACCCTCTCTTTTTTTTTTTTTTTACTAAATTTCTGCTCAAAGTAGAACAATTAATTTCAGATTTGACCACTAAGGTATAAATTGCCATCACTTTGACCGTGACCATTTCTCAACTGCTGCGTCTTGGTGACCTCGTTCTTTGAGGGGCTGTCACTTTAAATGGCCGTTGAGATGGACAGAAAAATCAATATATAGATCCCACTTTTAAAGGGAGACGTTATCGTCTCCAGAATGACGTCGTCCGGGTTGGCGGCTGGCTACTTTCCTCCGCTGGGCCGTTGTTGCCATCTGCGCTCCAGCAAAACGCTACTTTGTCGTAACAAATTACACCCGAAGTGGTTTTCAGGCCCCAAAAAGCACGGAGGGAATCTGAAAATGGACCTGTTGCCAAGGAAACGGTGGAATCGATCTGAAACGTGGCTCATCTTGAAGATTTTCTCCCGTGTAGCCAATTACAATACAAATGGTGCCAAAAATACATGTTTGGGGATCCAACGTTGTTTTATTCTTCCCCACCTAATCTGCTGTTATTACTGATTTTGAACATCCTACTGTATAAGACATTGACTTTTCATTTATAGTAACTGTTTGTTCTCCTTTTATCAGTAACCACAGATTGATTCCAAATTGGATATTTTCTTGATTGCTTTGCGGCGGATTGGAAAACTGACTCACCGCACTGTATTTAATTCAGAACACAAAAACAACGATTCCATTATTTTCTCTCTCTTTTTAGCCTAGAGATCTTTTTCGTCAGTAATGCGCTGCACAATGGCAAGATGTCTGTGGCATTTATTTATTTTTTCCCCAAACAAAGGCACTCTAATGTTTTCTGAACAACACCAGATACAAACACACACACCCACACGCAGACTGAGCTTTTCCGTGAGCAAGATTTGCGCAGCGTGAAACACATGCGTTTGACATGTCGTTTGCATTGCAGTCCAACTGAATCACAGGCTTTATCTGGAGGTGTACATAATGCCTTTTTGTGTGTTTGTTCCCCCCCCCCCCCGTTTTAATGTGTACTGGTTGGACACAATGACAAACGGAAGGAAACATGTAGGAGACACAAGTAACTGTACACTTGATCAGTTCAAAAGCAGAAGAAATCAAAGTAAGGAAAGTGATTTAATATGTCATTCTTGATTCTTGAATCGATGAGAGGACAGAAAGTCCTCCATCTTTGCATGTTTCATTCTGTCCATTTCTGTAGAGATTTGCTAAGTGCCGTATTTTCTGGACTATATATATATACTATATATATATATATATATA
>CAEFZX010010437.1:0-39797 GCA_903066825.1 Alfaro cultratus
CAGATTTTTTTTAAAAAAAATTATTGTATATATATATATATATATATATATATATATATATATATATATATATATATAATTTGAAGCTTAGTTGGACACCAGGGCTGTGGAGCAGAGTGTGTGCCCAAAGAAATACATTTTAGTCAATTAACAGACAGCTATTCCACTAAAACACCACAAGTTATTTGTGTAAAACAAATTCAAAATGATTTTGAACATGGAAAAAAAGCGAATATCTAACATTTGCACTGTAATAGGTAGAACTGCACAATAGATTCAATCTCAGCTGTCTTACTAGTGTGTGCAGCATCACCATCTCAAAGGATCGCTTGGAGGCAGTATTTGGTATGATACAATACTTCAAGTGTAATGCATTCAATCTGTAAATACCGATAACATATTTGGCCAGTTGGATGCTCTCTAATAGGGCTTAATCCAAATAATTGGGTTATATTTTAAACTGCTGAGACACTAAGGGTTATGGAGGATGGTGTGGACAGTGCTTCTTGGTTAAGCAAGGAAAAACTCAGAAAAAAAAAAAAGAATCGTAGTTCAGATAGCCATGTAAAATTTTAGCAATGAAATCCCAATTACATAGTTGCTTGATGTCGTGCAACACTAATAAAAATTAAAATCCTGTTCTTCCTAAGCATTCCTGCTTTATTCAAGTCAAACGGGTTTTAATCGTCTGTCTCTCACTGTGTAACACAATATTCTTTCAGGCTGAGCCAGTAACTCGGCCAGCTGTGTGTGTGCGCGTGGGCGTGTGTGTGTGTGTGTGTGTGTGTGTGTGTGTGTGTGTGTGTGGGATGGACGGAGAGAGACTCTGAATGCACAACAAGAATTCTAATTTTAAAGGCATGAATTACCAAAAGACTGCTTTCAATTTGATTGAATCCAGCTTTATTAGCATTCCCCCTGCCTTTATGCGATGAGGCTGTGCCAGCCTTGTGTCCTCTTGAGGGCTGCAGCTGTGGCAGTGAAGGGCACAAAGAGGAGCTTCAGTTGTAATGGTGGTGGTCTTAAAACTCTTGTTTTAAAAAGAGAATGGCCACAGAAATGATTCAGATTTTACTTTTTGAAAACATATCCCATATATTTGATTCCATTTTCTTTATGGAGGTAAGTTAACAAAGGTGTATGCCCTGGATCTAGTTTACAATTAAGTAGCGAAACATATTTATCCCCTCTCTATGCACAAATCTTTAGGAAGCTTTTTTGCTGCTTTAGCTGGAGTTGAGCTGCTTTAACAGCTTTCTCCATATTTTCCTTACTTGTGGTATCCCCAGAAGTGTTCATCTGTAGTTGCAGTTCAACGGAAAGGAATGAAATCAGAAAGACTGCTTTGTATTGTCTGGTCAAAATATTTTAACCTTGTCCATACCAGATATTTTGTAAAATAAGCCCCTCCCTACGTAAAACAGCAGTTTCTTAAGCAACACTTTCAAACATGTTAATTTCTCTAAATCTTAGCTTTTAGTATATTTCTGTGGACTTGACAAAATAGTAATTTTTGAATAGGAGAAATAATTGCACAATTAAGCTCAAAATGACTAAATTTTAAATTATTATCATTCAATCGAGATGTTTTTATTTGACAGTTAAAAAAAGGTATCTCTAAACACTATGGAATTAGGGCTGCACAATATTTCAAAAGCTTGCAATGTGCTATGATGTTGGAAAATTCTGTGATGATGACATGATTTGTGATGAAGAAATTAACAGTAGAAATGTCATTTTGCTTCAAAGCAAACAGGCACTCTATCCAACGTCTGGAGAAAATAAAATGAATTCTAATATTTCCATCTTAACCACATATCTTTACTGCATAAAGTTTTTTCTGACTGGCATCTCAAGAGCCACTTCTGACATGTTTCCTATTTGCCAAAACTGTTGCAAATAGTCTTGCAACAGTTTGCAAAACTATTTGCAACTTTCTGTGCAAATAGAATAATAATCTGTGAATAAAGTGGAGCTAAGGCAACACTCCAAGTATGTTTTTGATGAGGGAATAACTTTATAACAATTTAAAGCTAAAAAAAAGTCAATTTTACAAAATACTACTACTTTAAATCTTGATTCAAGGCCGTCTGATGATATCATGCAGTCCTTGGTTACAATATTCTTCATAAAACCTAATCACCAACGTATTACCTAGCAGCCACACAATTTATGTAGGGAACATCATCCTGGAAGAAAATTAAAGAGTCTTAATTAATGCTATGTACCTGAGGGACTGAGCTGGGGAATTCTTTATTATTGCAATCCTTGAGGTGGAAATTTTCTGCAGAACCTGCATGCTTTCTGAATGTGGTAATGAGGGCCCTACATGTTTTGGGTGTGGTGTTAAAGATCCCTGTGTCATCAGCCTGCACTTTAAGGAACTGTCCATCGTTCTGACCAGTTCAATGCACCGAGCAGTGGGAGATCTGTCCGTGGTGCTGCACGACAAATGCTCAGGGACAAAGACATTGGTCACTTTAATCCACTTGTCATGCATGACATCAGTTTACCAGATCACAGTTTGTGTCACTGATCTGAACATGTCAAGCCGCATGACGGAAGAGAGCGCCCTGACGTCCGAGGCTCAGGTTTTAGAGTTCAGTTGTTAAAACGACTGATTCCATTTGCAGACTCTTAACACTTAGCCGTAATGGAAACGTTGTGCTTTCAAGTATCTCCTGACACGCCGTGGTCTTTCTTCGCCCCGTGCGTGTTTTGGGAAAGAGGAGCAAATACCCAGCGACACGGTTTCGTGAAAATCCATCAGACAGAGAGTTGTTGGTTTACGCTGAGAAAGACGAGACAGGACTGCAGCAGGGGAGTGAAAAAGAAGAAAGACTTTAGAAACAGGCAAAAAAAAAAAAAGGCGTTTTAAAAGAGAAAACCTGAGCAATTATTCACACAGGAAAGACTTATGATAAAATATGAATTTTATTTTGGCTTAAGTAACTCCCTGTCTTTGGGGATCATTCAAGACCACTTTCACTACTTTTGTTGAACTTCAATATTAAACAAGTTCAACTTCATATCATTTTGAATCTGTTAATGATTGCGATTGTGCATATATTTCCAAAAATATATATTATGTATGCGCATGGACTAGCAAAGTCATGCTCTGTCCTATTAATGGATACTTTCCTTGACTGGATGAAGCTGCACTAATGCATTTTGGTATCTCTCAAATTAGCCCCAAAATGCTTTTTTATTTTATTTTTATTTTTTCTGGTTTGGAAAGTTTTGCAAGGGAATGAAATGGGAGTTTTGTGACGGGGTGTTTACGAGGTTTCTGTGCAACATGAATGCGTGTGGGTGTGTGTGAGCAGGGTAAGCCTAGGGGTAAGCTTTTAGAGGTCTAAGCAGAAGGGTGTGAGTGAGAAGGAGAAGACAGATTTGAGCAGTTATCTTTCCCTGCAGACCTCCTGTCCAGCCTGCCCACACACACACACACACACACACACGCACACACACACACACACACAATGCTGTATAAACCAATACACATAAATTTGCCATGAGTTTCCTCATCTGTAATATTTTTTTTTCTAGCATGGCTTTCTTATGCACATCCCCAGTCCTGTCTAAATGGACTTATTAAATCCAGCTGTAACAAAATGCCTACGCAGATTGAGTCCGCAGGCTCGCCCGCTGTATTTGTTGTGCAGTAACAGCAGAATCTCTCCACCATACCTCCTATGGCTCATCAGAAACAAGCCCTGAGCTGTGAGCACACAGAACATTGCCTGGGATTGTGGGGCTGATGCTATTTTTGCAGCCAGCAGAGATGAGGGATGTGCTGGGAGAAATCTTAGAATCCCCCCACACCGCTCGTCTCCCCTCCTTACATCCACCAGACACTTTAATTAGAGTGCTTGCACTTCTTGCTCTCTCACCTGTCTCTTTGTTACAGAAAATAATACATGTTCAGGGGAAGCCGGTAAATGGATAAATGGATTGATAAATTGACTGAGAATACAATTTGTGCAAGCTTTGTTTTTTGTTTCTTTTCTTTTCTCAAAGACAATTGAGCAAATAAAATAAATAAAATAAAGCTCTTCCGCGTTGTGAATGTGTTTGCATACAAGCACTCAGCACAGAGTTGATGTCAACAGAACAAATCAATGCAGAAAATATAGTGGCAATTACTACAGCTGCCTGTAAGTGAACCTAGTGGAACAAACTAACTAATGCATGAATAAATAAGCACAGTGAAATGGAGATGTGTGTGTGTGTGCCCGCGTGCGCGGGCGTGTGTGAGTGTGGGGAGACCATTCTGTGGATCGTGGACGGTCCTCTGCGGTGCCAGCCAATTAACGAAGTGTGTAAACCGAGCTCATTAAAGAAACACGGCGTTGGTCACACACACTTTCATGAACATAGTCCCACACGAGCATACTGTCAACATCAAACCTGAACCTCTCTGATTTCAGGCACAAACTAGGAGGTGAAAAGTTGTCTTATCTCCAACAGCACACATATTAGATGATACAAAATGTCTTCTATTGTGTGGATGTGCGTGTCTGTGTGTGCATGCCCTTTCCTGTGTCCATGTGTATGTGTCCCCTTGAGTCTGTTTGGACAAGCCATAAAAGATTGATTTAGAGTTGTTGCTTTGAAGCAGCTGCCAAGTGCTGCCTCACTAACCCTGTGTGTTGAGAGAACAAAAGCTTTTCGTGGTCCCCACCTACTAAGCATTCTGCCGTCTCCCTCTGTCTGTCTTCCTCTCCCCACGGCTCTGTTCTTCTTGGCTGTTGTTCTTGTCTTACACTCATCTATTTTAATCCGCCTTCTCCGATTGTCTGACTCTGCCCTTCTGTTTTCAAATGTTGGATGAGTGCAGCGCAAGCACGGGCCTTTCATTTGCTTCACAGTGTGATAATGTTGAGTCAGGATGACGCTGCTCTGCTGGCAGTAGTGCGGAGCGCTGCTGGTGTGCATGTCTGGTAACTTTCACCGCTCAGCAAGCGTGTGAAAAAATAAAATACAATTCTGTTTCTCGGCCTAACGCCACTGTGGGATATTATTAGTCACTGTGATAAGTGGCTCGATCTGAATGCAAGGTGTGTGTTATTAGTCTTCAACCGCGTGCTCGTCTCTCTCTCCCTGGTTTCTAATCCACACATGTCTCACTTAAAGTTCGCTCAATTTACTCTAATTGAAATCTAACTGGATTAAGAGCCATAAAAGTTAATGAAGAAGCTTTATAAAGCTTCAGAATAGGTTTCCAATTATACTGTGAGATGCTAAATTAAACCTATGAATATATCTATTAATAGTCACAATCCATTTTATTTAATTGCTGTTTTATTTATTTATTTATTTATCTCTCTTGAGTTTTTTTCTGACGGGAGTTGAGAAAGGGAAGTAAAGGAGTCTGTCTGGTTCCCAAATTAGAAACGTGACCAAATCCATGTGGCATCTATGATAATAGATTTTTAAAATAAATTTTTTTTTTTTTTTAAAAAAGGAAATGTATAATTTTTTCCCAAGCATGAGATAAATTAAAGAAAGGCTATGTTATCAAAACTAATTGTAACACTTGGTAAGGATGAGCAAAAGAACAGTGTTTGTTTTTTGTTTGTTTGTTTTTATAAATGACATTGGAACTATTACGTTCATTTTCTTATTTATATTTTAATTTGATCCGTGTTTTACAGCAGTGTATGTTTAATATTAGACATGGTCTCCAACCTTGTGCCAAGACCATTTTTATTCTACCATCACACCACGCTGAGAAGAGGTGAAATGGAATTAACATAAAGAAAACCAACTCGGCCATGAGTGGCACCTTGTGGACTGCAGGTTTCTGTAACACCATTGGATGGTATCTGTGCCACCTGGTTGCTTACAGGCTTTTTTTTTTGTTTTTTAACTCCACCACCACAAATGTAAACACAGGGAGCTTGCTAAGCAGTGCTGAATTTAAGCCGGTACTCTGGGGATAGTCAAATCACGCTAATATCTGATCAAACATTGCAGGTGGTTCTGGGTGGAATAAGCACCTTTGTTCATTGCTAAGCTTTATGGAGGACATGTGATCCTGTTTTTTTCCTCTCTTCCAAAAACAAGTGGAAACCTTGGTAGGTTGCATGACCTTATAAATTCTTTAAAATACTTAAAAAGATAAATTCAAACGCTAGTGATCATTGTCAGAAAACTGAAAAACATATATCCAAATTAATGCAGAAATAACTCCCTTGACACAAAATGAAATCAACCTTAGGTATCTCAGTCCCCATGGAAGTTTATCCCTTTTGAATAAAAGGAGTAAAATTGGAAAATAGGGCTTTTTCTTTCCCTTTTCAGAGTTCAATCACTCTACTGTAGTAAAAGATGAATTTACAAGGTTTTAACACATTTTTGCCAGCGGTGTAAATTGTGTTGTATGGGTTATAAGGTCATTCCGTCTGTCTGAAGAAACATTGAGCAGGTATTGATGTGGAAGCATGAAAGAGCTTGTATGACTCTTTACAATATGTTCCTTTTTTTTTTTTTTTATAAGTGGAGGCAATGAGACAAAATGAAGCCATTTCTGTTCATAACAAATTTTTCTTCACACATTTGAAAGCAGCAAACAAAAACGATCGGATGAATGGCTTTCACTTTGTTTATACATCTCCGTAACAATTGGACTGAAAAGTAGATCCGTACTCAACAGGTGGGGAGGTTTGACTGGAATCCTTATAATACTGCTGCAAGGAAATCTAGCATTTGTGCTTCTTTTGAGAGCCTGGCTGTGAGCGTGTAATCAAAGACCCCAGAGCAAATCCCCTCGACCCCTGAGGCAAGCACTCATGCATTCACACACACTTTACGCAGAAGTACAGACTGTGGGTCACCCGCAATTCCAACTGTATATGCTGAACAAAGCAGAATTGATACAGTAAATAAAGGTTTCGAGCAACTCCCATCCGTTCATCTACAATTTGGATCTTCTGCTTGAACCCTTTGCAACGTGACAACAGGAGCTGGCAGATTGTCGGGCTGTGGGGCCTGGTGAGACGCCAGTAGGGACAGGTGGTGGGAATCTGTTGGAGATTAAACCGCTTGGACACCAGCTAACCCGACTCACTGTGACCCCGACAGACATGACACCCTGACTTGTGGACCTGCGTGGCAAGTGTCAGGGGGAAGTCGAAGCTTGTCCTCATCTTCCTTTTCCAGGTCACAGATAACTTTGGAGTAGTGGCAGGCCAGGGAATGACACGGACCACAACGCTGTGCAAAGCCAAAGATAAATCTGAGTCTGAATAAAACAAAGAATTAAGAGATGGCCTGAACTCAATCCTTCTCAAAATATATTTGATAAAGAACCCTTAAAATGATTTTTGGCCACCGCCGGTAGGTGTAGCTCCAATTGTGCTCATTATGCATATTTCATTTGGGGTTTTCTTATGACCTCAGTCCACAACTGGCCCTAACTGACCCACGGACCATATATTTGTCCAAGTCTGTGGTGGAAGATAAATAATCATTGGAGGTTCAGTCTATGCTTTTAGATCAAAAGGTCAGATGTTTGATTCATTGTGAGGGCAGGCTGCCATGAAACTTTTAATGCTACAAAATTGCATGACCTATAATTAAAGTTATTTTCTTTTATGAATTATTTATGAAAACAACAATTACATCCATTCTTGCCAATGCATTTGTTATTTAAGGGCTGAGATGTTGTATTTTCTTCATTAGTCTGTCTAAGCAGCTCACTTCACTGCCTGTAGCTGAATCTCAAATGCTGCTGTGAAAAATGTAATTTTGGCTTCTTTGTTTGTTCTGGTGCAAATCTGAAAGGAGACTGCAGTGATGTTTGCTGATAAGAATGTGATTTTTTTAATAACTTTGAAAACTTATCAGCGCTCAACACACTGTGTTCTTTAGTCAGATTTCCTCAACTTGGAAACCACAAACGGTCACAAATCTTGGAATAATAATGAACAATTAAACTGGTTAAGATGTTATCTGCTAATTTTGGCTCCGTAATAATGTTATAAGCTTAAAAAAACAAGGCCATTTTTCCTCAAGTAAATATCAAATTATCTTCAAAAAGCCACATGGAAATTATTTATAGTGAGGGCGACTGTTCCTGGTGAATAAATCAAAAAAACAAAATTAGCAAAACATGTTAAATGATATAACATGAAACTGACTATTTCATAGGAGAGAAAAACCGAAGCAACAAATATTGCAATTTGTTCTGCAGACATTAATTTTAATGTTCATCATTATTATGTCCTCACATATCTGCAATTGTCAGTGCTACACAATGTGCAGTATTTACAATTATTGCTAATTGCATTGCAATGTTCACATTAATTTGAATGTTTTAAAGACTTTTACAGAAGTATGGGGTGGTTGTGTAGCATTTACAATATCAGACGATTCTAATTAAAACGGGGCACAAATTAGAAATCTTTGCTCCCTGCTGAACCTCCAGCCATGAAGGAAACTGCAGAGAGCTGGTATAACTATTGATTGAACAATGCACCGACTTAACCCGCTCTGGCTCCAGCAGAGTGGGTTAAGACTGCTGGAATGTAGCCTGAAGAAAGGAAATAAAGATTACCTAGCGACTCTGTAGCATGCAACTAAATCAAGGAAACTAAGCAATGAGTTTATTCCATTTAAATAATCTAATACATGAATTTCACTTTGCACCCAGGTGTCTTTTGTAAAAGGTTTAGTCCCACTAAACAAATGGTAATTGTGCCATAACATGGAATGTTTGTCCCATCTTAGTTTTCCACCAATCTGAAAGTTTCCAGTAATAATTTTGTATTTTTTAAAAACAATATAAACTACAAAGGGAACTATTTGAATACCTAAATAATCTAGATAATTATTAATTTTTACATTCACTGGGATGTTTCGAGTGTTGTTGACATAATTTCAATAACATAAGGATGGATTTTTGGAGATTAATTTTAAAGACAGCTTGCTAGCAGTGTGATTTTATTATAGTAGACAATGTCATTCTGGCCATTCAGATAATGCTTTTTTTTTGCAGTTTTCCTTAACATTGCACCGCCCAACGTAAATTCCTGGGACCCAATGATTGGCAACAGTCTTAAAGATTTTTCGCTATTTTTTCTTATGATGTAGCTCAGACAGTTTGGAGAAAGACTTATAACCCTTCTCTGGTCTTTGGGCAGCAACTAGAACTTAAAAAAAAAAAAAGTCATTCATCTTTACCTTATTGGCTTTCAGTTACTGGGCATCTAAAGCTTCAGAGCAGCATACTGCCAAACCTCCCACTTTTTTGTCACAGTCGCTGACAATCAGTCATTTGATTAGAAGCACCGCACTGCTACTTTTGCTCTTAAATCTTGTAGAATCGCTGAACTTGTTTTTTTTCCTGTGACGGTTGTAGTATTATTTCCTTCATGATTGTTATATTGATGGTCAAAGAACAATATAGGAAGGCAGAGATAGCACTCCCTGGGGCATAACATTTTTAAACACTGCAAAAAACATTTAGGAGCAGTAATAACAGAAAACACAGTGCGGCATATAAAAGTCAGGCGCTGGAGACAGCAGTGCTGTTTTCATTGTATGGATTTTATTAGGATGAAATAAAAGAGTTCTTGCATATTGGCTTCGGGGATCTCCATACCAACAGCTACTGACTCACATCTCTCACAAGCCGACCTACAGATGATTTTCCACACTGTATTTCTGTTGCCATTTAAGAAAATTAATTGGCAGGTTATCAAGGATTTTCTTATAAAGCAGTCTGTCAACAAGGTCTAAAAGGCCCTTCAGCTGAGCTGAAGGTTTTATTCTGCTAATACAAATTCTGAAATATACATAGAAATCATTGTGAATGCTCTAAATGTGTCAAAGCATTTTAGAATTTTAGTAGCGTTGTCTCATTGTCATAAAGCTCTTTTATAAAACGAAAAGAAAAACAGGAAATAAATCTATTTTTACTAGAAACTAATAGGTTTTTATTTACAGTTTTATTTCAATTGCTTAAGCACAATTTTGAAAACGGGATCCGGTGTTTCATAACACTTCACAAAATTTGTACACTTCCAACAATTAGCACAATGCTTTAGATTATTTGGGAAAAGGAACACTTCATCAAAGCTATATGCTTTATTGAAAAAAAACAACAACCTTGTTTTGTAATCAAAATATCAAAAAGATCCATCATGTGGTTTGATCATCAATTGGCTTTAGTAAGAGGCAGCATGGTGGATAGAGTAGACCTGTAAATTGTGATTGTTGCTGCGGACCCCGTCATACCAGTGAAGAGATACGTTGTCTCAGACGACAATATCTTATTTGGTCCTGGTTTGCTCGTGTCATAATGTAGCGTGATCTGTTAAAAATGTAAGAATGAGCTCAGTGTTGTAAGGACTGAAGTTGACTTGATGATGGAGGACTCTGTTCCGTGATACGGATTCACAAAGCGTAATGTTATCCCCACATTGCCCTGGCACATTGACAATAACCCTTCAGCCAATGACATTTCTTCCTTTTCTTCTCGTTGTTCTCACATTAAACCCAGCCTCATCAATTTCTATGTATGTTTGTTGAAGACAGATGACCTGTTGCCTTTTCATAGTGTTTTTTGACCTGATAATTACTCGCCTGTGTGTATGTGCAACTGGTGGCTGTGTTTTACCATTATGTGCTGATATTTGTGCAAATTGGGGCTGGTGTTTTGCTAATTGTTGGACAGTTTTAATATTAGTGTATCAGCAATCATGCAAAAAAAACCCGCAAGCATTCTCCTTTTGTGCCGGTGCACCGTTGTCTTTTCCTCTTTTCCTTTCTTGCTTGGTTCAGTATGCTGTATCAAATCCGTACGTGTCACCAGGGAGCTGTAGACCTTTACCTGGTCTAGTCTGGCTGTGTTAAAGGTCAGATATGAGAGGATTTCAGACTCTGGTCTCAGAAGTCAACTCTGCCCACCTCCTACACCCCGGATTAAGAGGCGAGGAGACGAAGGCTGCCAGGAAATCAGGCTGTCAGAAACAGTCTGCATCTCTGTCGGAGGGGAGACTCCGAGTTTGTGTGAGTGAGCGCCGGAAAGGGGAAAGAAAAACGAGATACGTGCATGTGTGCTTGTAATATCAATACCCCACTGATCCTCTTTTCCCCGCTGTGGGTCTCTGCACACCTCTGCCTGCCAGATGTGTTTACAGAGAGAGAGAGGGTATCTCTGGGTGTGCGTGTGTAGGTGTGTGTTTGTGCGCGGATTGGTGTTTGTGTAGGTGTGACAGTCAGGTGTGAGACTGAGTCTCGTGGTTGCAGTGAGAGATTTATGTGTTGGCAGGACTGATGCTGTTTATTTTGGCAATATGCTATCAGGAGCTGCTGTGTGAGATCTGTGATGTGTGTGTGTGCGTGAGAGAGAGAAAGAGAGCGAGAGAGTCAGATATGTGTGAGTGCTCTGTAGCGCATCTGAGTTGCTGTCGTCCAGAGGACAGCAGTTTGTAATCAGGCTTAATCAGGTGATGTGAATCAATGGGTTAAGTCTAAGTGTGTTATTCTTGAAAAGCTCAGCGGGAATCAGGTTTAATTATGGGCCCACCTTTACAAGCACACACACAACAGAAAACTCTGGGTTTCTACTGCAGGTGCACACAAGCATTTCCATTTTCCTTGTTCTGGTATTTCATGTCCCAGTGATTCCTTCATTGTTTATCAGCTGTTATTTTCATAAAGTAGAGAAAGGCGTCCCCCAGCTAACTACAGCTGTTAAGATAGCAAGAAATCAGTGAGGGGCAAATGCAAAACTGTCTCTGCAGGGAGTTTCTGCTATGCAACACTGCACATTTGTATTGAGAAAAAAAAATTAATAATGAAATGCTTTTGTTTAAAAGGCCCAAGAAGGGATGCTTGTATTTTTCCACAGCTCGTTGCACTTTGCATATACAAGTAGAACTACAGTAATACATGTTTGCTTCTTGATAAGTCGTTAAGAGACTACAGTAAGCCTATTTCTAAGCAGATGATTTAACTTGAACCAGTAGGAAAAACTCAGGTAATAATAATAATAAGCACTCTGCATTCCACTTAGGGGCAGTTCTGTTTCTAGTTCTGGGCCTGCATGTGCACCTGTGCAACATCTTGCACAGGTGGTGAAGTAATATAGAATGCAGTTCTCTTTTAACACACCTGACGCATCTGATGTCAAGTCAAAATGCCGACCATAAATTCTGCCTCTTGAAAGTTGTGTTACCAGTGTGAAGGAGATGTAAAATGAAATTTGAACAGAAAGTTTCTTAAGTTTACCCACCAAGCCTTCTGCACTTGTTCACACCTCTGGCATATGTGAGTAAAAATCATTAAAATGGTTCATTTTAATGTCATTACAGCTAAATAACTGCAATATAGGGACACGATTATTTGATTTATTGGCACTTTATCCATAGGGCAACAATTATTGTGCCCTGTGCTTTTGTAACTTTCTACAAGCACCTTTTGCCAGCAGGACAGTGCTCAGTGTTCACATATAACAATTTATACTGTTATATGTGAATATATAACACATATAACATTAGGGATCTTTGTTGATGTTTTTATTTAAAATGTTCTGGTATTTTAAAGAATCCAGGTTGCCATTATACTTAAGCACGGTTCTCAGTGTCTTTGGAAGAATATAAAAGCATGTGTTTCTTTCTCATGTATTCCAGGTTTGCCTAAAGTCACACCCAACTGGAAACCAAGCAAGTCCAGTCTCTGTCTTATTTCATACACTAAACATATTCAGATAATAACTGAAGGTTATTATTTTCAATTTTGCTTTCTATTTAAAATTTCTGTATGTCAATATGTAGTGGTGATAAATTATTTAAGGGCTTTTAGCCATCTTTACAAGGTGGGCTAATAAGGCACTGTATATTATGACCAACAAAACAAAGACCTGATTTAAACTTAACATCAGCTACCAGGTTGTGTCATTATCACCTGGGTAGGTTAAGCTCACAACAGTGGAAACAAGGAAGGAATACAACAGTTTTCTTTGTATACAGATTGTTATAATTTTTTTTTCTGGAAAAGTTGGGACAAGTTTACTTGCAAAGCACATTTCAGGAACAAGATGATTTAAATTGCTTGATAGAAATAAAGCTTTAAAAACAGTACTTTGTATTGGCATAATGACCAAAAATAGGGAGAGATCAGACTAGAAAATCCTAATTAATATTATAATTAGAAGAGTCCATTGCAAACACATGAGTTTGTAGCATTGACTTTGTAACTTTCTTGGTGTTTGTTCCAGAATCCAAACTAAATGCTGCTTCTCTATGTTTGGTTCTAACTTATTGTAGATAAAGAAGCGCTGGATGGTCTGGAAGATTTATGCAACAATGACAATAGAGCTTTAATGTATTTTGGGACGGAATCATTAATTGATTTATAAACTAACAAAAGTCTATTCTCTGAGCTACAAGGCGTCGAGTTTAAGAGCTGTAGACCTGAGGTGATGTGCTTTATTTTTTTTAGTTTCAGTAAAAATGTGAGCAGCAGTATGCTGGATCAGCTTCAGTTGTCAATTTTTTTTTAAAAAGAAGATACTGTTGCAGTAATCATTAACTAAAATAAACAGGTGGATGAGTACTTCAGCATCCTGCAGGGACATATGTCTTTTAATCCTGGAAATGCTGTTCAGATGATAGAAGGTCGATTTTATAATTATCTTTATGTGTCTCTGAAACTTCAGGTCTGAATCCATCACTGCACTCGTTCTGTGTGGTTCAGTTTGCTGTGGTGTTGTGCTGGTGAAACAAAACACTTATTAATGGTTCATTTTTTCATTGTAGACCAATTATTTAGAAATAATCATTTAGAAGTGAGGCATTGCATTTTTAAAAGCAAAATAACAAAAAAAAAAAAGTTCTCATAATTTCAGACTGGCATAAGAAAAAAGTTAAAAATAGATGTTTAGTGATGTTCTTAACAAAACTAAACAAAATGTGATTGGTAGCTACTTTTCTTAATTGTTATAATTAGCATTCCCAGCTGTGATGTAGCTAAATCTAAGTATAACATGTTACCAAGATAGCTATACTTAGTAGACTTAAAACACTTTAATCATTCTCTAAATTAGTCCATGAGAATGCTAGAGGATTATTAAAACACATATTTGTAGAGCAGTGGCTTTGAGTGGCATGAAAAGGAATAGCATAAATATGTCTTGGATCAGGGAGCTGATGCATTTCATATTGTGTGTGATGTTTGGGAATTATAGTTTTATTTGTGTACCTAATTTGCAGATTCAGAGGTGAAAACAGAGTCACTCATAGGAAGCGTCAGACTGGTTCGTGCCAATCTTCTCACAGTCTAAAAGCTGCCAGGGATCACAGCAAAGGCAGCAGTAATTAAAGCATTATCAGGTTTGAGCATACAATTATGACTCATAGGGGAAGCTAATATTTGTCAAATAAAGCTTTATTTGGAATTGGCTTCTTATAGATTTTGAGGAATAAATGCAAATGTCAGAATGTTATGATTTTCTCTCAAACAGAGCTAAATACCAGGATGTAATAAATGAGTGTTTTTTTTTTTAAACTGAATGATTTCTGGACGTTTCTTTTCCTGCAGGCTTTTCCACCCGGAAACTATTTCGCGCTTTTTATGATTATTCTTTTCTTTAAGATTGTGTGCTAATTGAGATTATAGTCCTTGTCATAATCAATGGCAAAGGGTTGCGTTTTGCTTTGTAAATTACTAGCAAATGTTACTCACATTATTGTGAGGGGAGTTGATGTGTTTTATTTATACAGTAGATGTGCTTTCTTATCTGCTCAGCATTAACAAATGCAGCTGACGTCTTGTTTGAATCTGCAGTTTGACTTGATTTTTTTTTCTCTGACTTATCTGCATTGCACTTTTATTTCATTACATTTCTGCTGGCGTATTTTGAAGAAAGACACTTGACTTTGCACATTTCTTAAATCGCATTCTTCTGCGTCTGTGTTTAGTGTCTAAACTTGTCAACCTGTGCGTAGTGTGCGTGTGCGTATATGAGTGAAATATGTCAAATGTCTAATCCCAGGAGAAGAGAAGCTGTCACAGGAACACAGGAGAACGGTAATAGATAAGGGTAGAAGGATCTGTTAAAGGTATATAGAGAGAAAAAGAAACATATTGGGGGAAGAAATCCCTAGGGAGAAAGAAGTCTGTTCATTAGTAGTGTAGGAATGTTTGTGTGTTTGTATCAAGCCTGAATACTGCTGCTGCTGTTGCGTGTGGGTTACTAACTAGGACACATCTCCCAGAATGAAGCAAAGCCAGATTCAGAACAAGGTTTCATTCCTCAGTGTTTCCTTCATCACTTTTTTCCCCTTCTTCTTATTTGATGCATTCTCCAGCATGAACATCATCACTATTAAACAAGTTCAGAACGGCTTCAGTCAAGAGTACACAGAATATAAATTTATATATATATGTGTTAACTTTGCGCGCCGCTTCACTGGCCTGTCAATTATCCTGTTTCTCAATAAAAGGCTGGTAGAGTGTTTCCATCTCAGGGGTGAAACTGCAAGCTGAAAGAGAGGAACTCAAGCCGGACCTGGCAGCCATTTGCTTCCCCCCTATCCTTGCTTCACCACTACCACCTATCCTCAAAATGTCGACCTTTTTGCTTCCTCCACTGAATATTGCATGTCTTTCACTCCCCAGCGCTTTGTGTTGTGTTTGCAACAGCGTTTTTCAGATTTTGTTTTCAATTTTTCTAAGCCAGCCATTGTTTTATCCATCCCCAGGCAGACTGTTTTTCTCTGCTGGCTACAAGGAGGACTACTAAGAAAAACAGATACTGTTATTTATTCATCAGGGAGACATACTTACCTCAGATTGTTCCAAATTGCATTCGTGTTCTTGGGTATTCACACTTCGGTGTTGTGCTGCCGACTGAATTAGATCGGAGGAAGGGAGTCGCCATCAGAGGGACGTCTCTGGGTGTGTGTGTCTGTGTGTGAGTGAATGTCCCTGATAGCGTGAGGGAGGGATGTGTTCTATTAGACCAGACCAGTTTTCTGTGATCACAGCTCTGATAAGAATTGTGGGAAACCACAGTCACAACAAGCCACCCTGGAATACCAAGTAGACACACACACACATCTTCTGAGTGGATCCGTCTTTCTTCCTGGCAGACATACACTCTCACAAACACAGGAGATAAAAAATAAAAAGACATGACAACGCTTTCACGCATGCAGAAGATATGTATTGATGCTCAGCCTCCTTTTAGATGTAGCCCAGAAGTTGACTTGCGAATCTTAACTTTATTTCTTCCAGTATAAAGCACATCCTTGGCAACAGACAGTGTGTTGTTTTGTAGGCATGCAGAGCAGTAGCCCATGCATCATGAATGATTTAGTCAGCTTACAATGATGGTGCTGGAACATCTGCTTCGATTAGCAGGATGTTGCAAACTTAAATCGCTCTCAGACGGAGGCATGGGAATAGTTTAACTCAAAAGGTGTCATTACCACAACTGTCACACATGTTACAACAGAGTCGAATTCTGCAGCTTTTAAAAGATATTGCAATGCAAAATGGATGACTCATTGGGACAAATATAGAGCATTATGTCATTCCACTTACATTGATTTTAAACCAGTCTAATGGTTTTAAAATGCAATGTGGGACGTTCTGGCACGATCTAGAGAAATTAAACTACGAAAAAGGCCAATTTTGTTTTTCTGCATATTTTTTAAAAAGCCATAAGTGTGCAGAGAAATCAGCTTGTGACCAGGATCTGATGATCTTCATGGATGGTGTCTTGCTGGTTGGAAACCCCAAAGACCTCTGACTTCAGTGATAAAACCCTTCGAAGTTGTTGCTGAGTAAAGAAAACTCGAAGCTCTGCAAAGTTGATGTATCAGGAACAAACAGTATATGGAGCTATCAAAGAGGAAACTGATTTTTCAGTTTAAAAAACAAAGTCAGACTTTCATCAGACAACCGGAAACCTCAACAGATAACAGCGAGGTTGATGTTTTTGCTTGGAAATGCCGAACTAAAAGAGCGTCAGTTTGTAACTCAAATTGTTTACTGTAAGCATTGGGATCAAAACATTTTCTCAAATATACTAGACAGATTATAAAGACATAAAGGTGCTTCATTTTCACTTTAAGCATCCACTCATTATTTTCCAATTTACTTTGATTTTGCGTTAGCCTCTGCTAACGCTTGTTAGCCCTACCTAATGCAGTAAACAGAAGATCCTTTGTTTGTTTTAACAGAGGTCTCCTGTGTAACAGGACATGAAATCTCAAAATTGTCTCAATAAACCTTCAAGACCTTGACTTCTTGTGTTTAGTTATATGTTGAAGTTCATTATAGCTTAAATGCACAATTAGTCCAGAATGTATTGCTTAGGTGAATAAAACAGCAACCTCCGAAGGGTGAAAACTATAATAAAGATTTAACATTTTTGCAATTATGCTTTAGGTCAATAGGAAATTCAAACATATTTAGGTCTCTACCTAAACTGTTATGAGTTAACCTATCAGAGGCGAACAAATCTGCTGCTTCATTATCTGGGGTTTCTCTAATTACTAAATTTAGAGTTTGAAGTAAGTAAGAAAAATTATCTAATTATTATCCAACATTGTTTTAGTATTTGAGAAATACAGCTGGTTTGGTAACCTGCAGAAAAAAAAACCCCAGTCTGATTTAATGGAAGAGAAACTGGGAGAAGGATGCCAATTAAAATAGATTTTACCAAAACAATTATTGCGTGTGGTCAAAAACACATGCAATAATAACATTTTTAAAAATGACACAAAACAATTTTTTTTGTTTCTTTGACCATCTGCCTGCACCGCGTTCTTTCCGTCCCAGCTGCTGATCTGCCTAGCCATGCAGCTCTGGCTCTCCATTATCATGACGGATGAAGCAAAGTGTGAAAAAAAAAAAAAAAAAGTCAATAGCTCATACAGATCTGCTGGCAATAAGTTGTGATAGGAGTTTTTTTTTTTTTTTTTTGCCTGTCCCCACATCTGCCAGAGATACTGGCAGCATTAAAGAGGTTCCTGCTGAGTGGAATTTGCTGTGACAGGATGGATTTCTGTTTGAAGTTTCTATACTGTATAGAAACACAACTCTGCTTGGATCAAAAAACAAGCGCTTGTGGTGGGTTAAGTTTTCAAAACTGCATTACATGCTCATTTTAAATTGTGTTACTTTGAGGTACAATAAAAGTGTGATGGGGCTTTTAATGCATGTGTGTGTAACCGAGTCCATCTGTTGTTAGGGTTGCTGATATAGCAACTGCATCTACGGGGAGCTGAGTTGCACGTTACAAGAAGAGCACACACACACGAACACACACATAAAACCTGCACATAATTGTCAGCTAACGCTTCAGAAACACTACAATTACAGCAAATGATTGTAGAGCCACTCATCACAGGTCCTCTTTTTCATCTCATCTGACCTCTAACAATATCAGCCTTAGACTGAGGGATGAGTGCAGAAGACAAAGTGACAAATGCAGTAGAAAAGTGATGAGCCGGGATGGGCACATTCAGGTAAACAATCAACAAAATAAAAGCCTGCAGTAAAATCGGGTAGATAGTGAATGGGAAATGATTTACCGATCAGTGGGGTGCGTCGTTATGTGTCTGAACTCATTCATATATATGTGTGTGTGTGTGTGAATGGGGAGTTTGCCATCCACCACAGTTTCATGTGTTGACCTTACCTGCAGCTTTCTGCTGCATTATTGCCATGAGTTATACACCATTACTTATCTCCTGCGATCTACAGCTGCCGGCTGTAAAATGCATACTATGTTTGCTCATAAAACCACACACACACACGTACACAATTCAAGGAACATGCGCACAGATAACACACCTAATTCTGGCAACCTGCATGAAAACAGCATGCATAAGTTATATGCACCAGACTGCGAGGAGAAACAGAGTGCAAGGAGTTGTACGTGGAGGAGAGACAAAGTTATATAAAGTGTGAGAGGTGCAGACATGAGCAGAGGAAAACATTAATGGAGTTGACAGCAGGTCGTTCTGTTAGTGCAACTTCAGTCAGTGCTTCCCTTTAAATCTGTCTCAGAATGAGGAGGAAGTGGATTTGACACTGAAGTTTAACCAATTTTATTTTTTTTGCACCACCCACTATAAATCATGAAGAATCTATGTGTCGTTTTCTAAACATATAAACCTTGCTGCTGTCAAGTCTTAACTAGTGAGCAAGCTACTTCTAACAAAATAAGTAATTTAGCACTTGTGTAAAAAACAACACTTATTTTCAGAGACACAGTTGAAAGTGAAGCTAAAACACTTCAACGCAGCTGAGAAGGTTTAATGGATCTACTTTCAACAGCGCTTTTACTTCCCTTACCCCAGATCAGGTCGCAGGAGTAGCCACTCCAAAGGAAAGTCTAGACTCTTAAGGCCATTCTGATGAATCCCGAGGCTTTCCCAGGACGAGAGGGATGCACGGTGCCAAAGATAACCTGAGCGAATAGATTATATTACAGGATTCCCTTGTCCTGTGTAAAAAGACTAGACAAAGTGGTTGGGACCACTTTAAGAAAAAGGCTTCCGCTCTAGCGGTGTTGTACCAGACTGTCATGAACCAGTAAAGAAGCTTGTCAACCGCAAACCAGAGCCTTGAAAATCTTCCCTAGTTAGATTTTAAAACATTTTATCTAAATATTTAACTGTGTATTGTTTACCAATCCTGCTCTTGTATTGAATGTGTTTTCAGTTAAGAAAAACATTCACAATTAAATATTTGTTTCTGCTGACCTCACTTGATAAATTGCTACCTTTGTAACAATGCTTTCTCTTTTTTTTTTTATTTAACTCAGTCATTTTTCATGCACTCCTCACCTCTTTATTTACCAAATTTGTATATTAAAGATTCCCGTTTAATTCGAATTTGGCTGTTTGACAAGCAGAGCTGCCATGTTCTACATATTTCGGGGACTTCTGTTAGAACAAATTTTAAATAGTGCTGTGTAGTCCTGTGTGTGCCGGCTGAGCCCGATACACATTGGCCTACAGGGACCACCCAAGCAGATGCTTCATTTACAAAATTATGCATGTAGGGCATAGAAATAGGTCTGAACTGGAGGAGATTATAGTTACAGAATGAGACCAGAAAAGACTGCAGCCTTTAGTGAGGCGACTCAATTCCGTTCCCGAATTATTTTTTTGTTAGTGAGAGAGTGATGTGGAAAGAAAGACAAGATATGCCAGCACCCATTTCTGTTAATCTGATTAATTTTTTTCTGTTTAGGTATTCAGGACCATAACAGAGTTGTGAGGGTGTAGCTTGGAAACTATTTATTACTACCTTGCTCTTATGAGCTGACGTTTTCTTCAATTCTTTTCTTATCTAGCCCCAAAAAAGACATTCCAAATTATTTTTTGCAGTACATTAAACTTATTGATCACTCGTCTTCTTTTCCAATAAACAGTGCTTGAAATCCATCAATGGGGCATATTAATAAATAAAAAATTTTATGTTTTAACCAAGAAACATCAAAATGATGCAGCTTGAGACTTTATCAAAACGATGCAGCTTGAAATTTTGTAAACAACTTAAAAAAAGTGCAAAGTACAGACAAACTGTGCTTAATTCCCCTAACATGAGTAAATTTAACCAGTTAGTTTCCACCCTTGCTCACTGTTTGATCCTGTTCTTGATTTTAATTTGAATTGGCAGAGTCTAAACACTTTGGAGTGCTAAAACAGGCTGGTGACCTGGTGTATCTCAGCTCTTCCCCAGTGACGAGGCAACACAGAGACGAACTAAAAAAAACAACCATGAGAAAAGAAGTTACAGATATCTGTCATTCAAGCAAAGAAACTGAATTAAGCAAAGATTAATTTGTTTACTGCATCAGTCAATTTTCTTGTCGGTTACTTAATGCAGCCTGGTTGCAATAGCAAAGGAAAAACAATCTATTGTATCTATTAGGTACAATTTCCCCCTTGGTGGTTGTGAGTATAAATGCTCTTACCTTGTATAGTTAAATTCACCAATATCCTGTAATTAAAGAGTTGTTAAATAGAGCCATAGTTTTGAAAAGTGATGAAGTATGAAACACAGAGGAAGCAACTGAAAATGAGTACAGAGAGTTGAAAATACACAGGGTGCAACATTTACCCCATGAAGGAAATCTTTCAAGGTGTTCCAGAAAAATTGGCTTTCCAAGAAAGGGACTGAAGAACATCCTGAGAGCATAATGGTTATGACTGTCACTTGGCTCAAAGGCTTGAAAACCTCTACTGAAATCAAACTGAGGAAGTCATTTTACCCACTTGGATTACTTTTATTATATATGTCTGTATATCAGTGTTCTCTTACTCCAGACGCTTCACTTCTCTCCTCAACAGCACCAAGGGTCATTTGCATATTTTCCTTTAATATATGTATTCAATTCCAAAGCTTTAGAAATTCCTTTGTGCATTTGTTTACTTCAAAGATTTTTTTTTCTCCCCGTCATTGCTCAAGAACCTTGAAAAAAATTTAAGCGTAGTCAAAAGTGTAATAGCTGCATATATATATATATATATATATATATATATAGAAAGCCATGTGCCGTGTATTCTACAGAGAGAGGGACTTTGATGTTATTTTCACAGAGTTAAGTCAGCCTACAGCTATGGTGTAACTTATGGTCATAGGTGAGAGATGGCAGCTCCATTTTTTTCCTCCTCCTTTATTGTTGCATGTTGTTGGACTTGCTGGTGAGGGAAAGGCTCAGACAGCATGATTGCGTTTACCACCTGGATTTGCACAGTCAGCACACGTGCTGCAGCAGCCACTTGCTTCAACGTGCGTGCACAACCTTTGAGAGTGTTTGACCCGAGGATGTTTTAGGGGTAGCGGTGTCGTGTGTACACAAATGATTGGTGGTGACATCAGGATTGTACCTTCCGGTGCAGTGAGTACTTCAGGCTAGCACAGCATTCGGAAGGCACAGATGGGGGCAAGAGAAGGAGAGATGAATGGAGTGTGACACCCTTGGGTCGAAACAAGCTTCGGGGATGTGTTGGGAACACACTTGAAGCGGCAGCAGCAAAAACTGATTTGAAAGATGGGAATGTCAAGACAGTGATGAGCACTCAGCTCAGGCCGTGGAATATTGTTAACTAGTAAGAGAGAGATAAAAGGTTGAGGAACAGTAAGGGTAAATGGCCAAAAGCTTCCCACTCCACATTTTTTTCTTGTCTTCTTTCAATCTATCTCTTTTTTTCTCAAGCTTGCACGCACACACACGGGCACATACACGAACCCATACCCACCCACCCACCATGTTATTGCTGAGTTACCGCAATTCTAGTTAAATTGGAGGCTTAATTTGAAGCCACTGGCTTTTTCTACAGGTCACATGGAGTCAATTTATCCGCAAAAGCCAAACTGTGGGTTTGATTAATGAAACACATGGACATGCTTCTGGCAGGATCAGGGAAGCCTAATCAAGCGAAATCTCTCGAGGTCGCAATTAGGTTTGGAGAGTCCTTGGAGTCCTAACTCTGCCTCCCAAACAAGCCTGTCCATTAATTTGGAAGAATGCAGAGATTTCTCAGACAAATAGTTTTCTTTCCACTTTCACGTCGAGATATGGACAAGCTCGTCATTCATGGGATTGTAAAACGCACTATGTAGTTTCAAGGATACATACAAAAAGATACATAATAGTATTTTCAAGGACACATACAAGAAGATACATAATAATATTGGGTTCATAAGATTGAGGATATAGCAGTAATATTGTGAAAACAAAAAATCCAATGGTTTTGGCCCCCACAAAAAGATCATAAAGATCTTTACATATAAATCCAATTTGGCCAAGTTGTGTATTTTGACTTAAAATATATTTATTTTTTCCTCAAATATTACATACTTGAAGAAAAATAAAATCAATTTCTTTATGCTATTGATACAAAGTACATTCTTTGTATCACTACCATTCAATGAGTCCTGTATTTATAAATTGTAATGTTTTTTTTAAAAAAACAAAACAAAAAAAAGAATAGAAATTTTAACAATTAGCTTCAGTCCAGTACTGAAGTTAAAGCTGTTTTTCATAAAACTAATTAGAAAAACCATGTTATTAGACAATACTTCTCTTTGTGTTCAAATAAATGAACATTTATCAGAATCAGTTTTCAGGTCATTTTTGACATTTCCAGACTTGGATGATTACCGACTTCAGAATAAGTTGCTGTTAAACATCATACTGGGAAATGTTCTCTACATTTTCTAATCTGTTTTAAAATCCTCGTTTTCACTTTTAAAACAACACTACCTGGAATCTTTTATCTTATCTTGCTGATACTATGATTTATAAAGTAAGTACTTTGGTTCTCCTCTGGCTTCAAATCTGCCATACGACTGGAATGGTCTGGATATTATCAACATTGTGAGGACCGACGTCAATAATAAGCTGATAATAGTACCAAAAAGTAATTCTTTGTCACGAAAAGCGGCTTTTGATTGGTTAGCAGATGCAGGTGGTTCACGAATAAACTGAGGAGTTTAAAACAAACCTTTCATATCTGTGGCTCAGTGTTGTGGTACTCGGGACCGGACTGTCCAGTTTATTTGTTAACAGGTTTGTTTTCACTAGATGCAAAACGCACCGATTAAAATTCAAGCAATATCGTGACTTACCAATTACGTGTTTCTGTTACTCCTCCCACCTTTCACGCGCACGCGGCGCTCCCAGACATGCGCAGTGGTTTTCTTTGAGCGGCAGAAGTTGTCTGACATGCGCAGTGGTTTTCTTTGAGCGGCAGAAGATGTCTGTCTAATCGTCAGTAATAGAATTGCGCTGCATAAATCTTAAGACAGCTAATTCAGCAGCGTTTCGCTTTCACAGACGGTGGGGACTACGTCAAACTTTTTTTGTAACTTAGAAAAGAAGCCCAAAGAAAGTTAAGCTGCTTCGTTGACGTGATGTTAGCAAAGCTAGCTGTACAAAGACACAGAGGCATTTGTGATTAAAAAAAAAAAAAAAAGTCTCTCAGTGCGCTGAATTATTGTGCGGAGGTGTTGACTAACGTGTCGCAAATGTGGGACAACACCGTATCCAAAAATCTGCAATATAGTGATGTGACATTCACGAACAATCCGTCTTCTGAACTTCTCTTTACAAAGAAGATAGGAGTGGAGCCTCACTGAGAGCCGTTCTTTGTCCTTGTAATGCTCTGCCTACACTGCAGTAGCTATTATTTTATTTAATTATATACGTTGATATTTCTTTAATTAGCTAATAAATAAAACACAAGAACGAAAGAGCACGCATAGCATGCCCATTGCTCATTGATTGTTTTCGTTCAAAGTGGTGTGCTGCCTGGCTTCATGCAGTGGGAGAGAGGGTGAGAACATGGTGAGTGCCTTGTTCTTGGTTACTTCTTGCTTGTTGCTCTTTGGTCAGTGTTCATAGTTGAGTGTTGTTTACTGTCAGGGCATTGCCTCATTTGCTATGTTTAATGGTGCAGACAGTGGTGATTTCTGACATGAATAAAATGGGCAAATGCCCAGGGCATTGTCTTTTTAGATAGGCAGAACAAAGAGTTTGTTCTGCTTTTAATATTGGTTAAATTTATTCCAGTTGTAAGCATTTAATTTTTTATGGGAATGTGAATCTTTCAGATCAATTTGATTAGCAATTTTGATCATATTCATATTTTATTGTGTCATGTAGGGCAGGGCGCTGGTCTTGGTCTTGACTTGCTCTCGGACCCTAAAAGTCTTGGTCTTGTCTCGGTCTTGATACACTCTGGTCTTGGTCTTGTCTTGGTCTCGGATTAGGTGGTCTTGACTACAACACTGCTGTGGCTTATATAACTTGTAATTGCCTAACCAGATTGAGTTACATACTAATACTAACAGCAGCCATATAACTGTTTGAAACCTGCTTTGATGAGAAATGTTGTTGCTTTTTAATATAAGGAGCTCTCATTCTACATCCTTACCTAATAGTGAAATAAAATCCAGGAGAAAAATACCTGCACACATGCCTCATTTTTTCTCATTTTAAAGTAGTTGCCAAGCTTTCTTTTTACTACTTCAGCATGGAACAAGTTGTGTTTGTCTGTGTCATTCAATTTAAGCTATGAGATGGGAATTTTTACTTGCAGGATGCCCTCACAGGCCCCAATTTATTGACTGTAAAAGTTCTGCCTCTAGCTGCCAGCCTACCGAGTATTTATGGAATAATGTTCGCTAGACTCCAAGCTGCTACTATAATAAGAACAACTATGCAGCCTTACTGTTGCCGTCTGTCTGTGTGTGAGTGGAGTAAAACAGCATCCCAAACAAATCTGTAATAGTCTACATGACATTTCCTAATAAACCTGTATGATGAAGATACAAATCACCAAATCAGAAGAATTAAAATTAGTAAGTGGAACATGGATTTTACTACTATTGCCCTTGAAACTTGTGAAAGCTAACTTTATTGAAGCTATGTATTGTAACATCTGCAGTTGGAAAAATTGGCATTTTTCCTCTTGAACATATTGGAAATTGGGGTGCATAGACAAAAATATCAGCCATTTGACCTTTCAGTTGTTATACCTTCCGTAGCACTTTCCAACTTTAAGGCCAAGTTTTCTCATGATTGGTCAGGACATTCAATTTGCTTGTGTCATCGCAAAATTAAGATTGAGGGAAGCTAACTGGCTTACCAGATGTATGGCACATCAATCCACCTCGTCGACAGTTTTCAGTCAGCTTCTGTACATTGAAAGCATGGGGATTTATCACATTCGATGCTGAGGTACAACTGATGTCAGCATCAAATGTTTTACTCAAATGATGGCAAGGCTAAAGCTGGACGGTGTATGTGTGACCAGCTTGTTGGCTTGCACCAGTTGGTGCACTTACTTAGTTTCCAACAAGCTCAGAGTGATGTGACGTATTTCTACAATATGTAAGGAAACTATTATTGTAAACTTTACAAAAGTTCACTTAAAAATCAAAACCCGGATCTGCCACTGTCCCGCACACTAGTGACATAGCTCCAAACACTTTCAAAACCCTTAGGACATGTGGCTTTATACCCTATGCTAGGTATATCTACTTTCTAGTAAACAGTAGATTTAATCAAGAGGCTTAATCCACAAAATGGTTAGTGAATCTGGTTTCTGAAACCAGGGAGGATCTTGAAATTTTATTGATATAAGGATGGGAAAACACGTGCATCTGGATTTATCCCCAAAACTGCTTTTTTTTTTTTTTTTTACACATGATCTAATGCACTTGCATCTTTCATATTCATGCACATCAGTGTTATTTAGTTTGCATTGCTATCCCTAGTCCCACCCATATGCATACACAGAACATATAGGCTGAAGTCAACCCATCACTTATGGCTTTGAGCCAGAGTGACATACTGACAGTGTTGTAATGATTGACACTTGAAATGGTAAGTCAGACCATGACAGACAGTCTATGCGAATAATTGACTACAAGTGTTAAACGTGACATACACTTGTGCTTCACTCAATGCCACCTTAGGTTTTGTAACTGCTGCTTTATTTTTAAGCTGACATCCTGATAGGATATGGGTGGTCCTAGTTGTGATTTCTGAACAATCAGAGGTAGCGTATGAGGTGGACCTTTTCTGAATAGTTTGTGGCACAGTTTTGTGAAAGAGCCACTTGTAAGCATGATTGTCCTTGTAAAATATTTCCTAAGCAGTCCATTTGATGAAAGATTTGATTTAAGCAAGTTATTCGAGTTACTCAATGAATCATTTCAGCCCTATGCGGCATCTTGTCTTGCTCAACACTGCATGTTGTGTGAGATGAATCACTTTTTGCTAATTACTTCAGAGACAGAGAAAGCAGGTATCCCATTTTTACAAATGGTTCTGAGAGTGAAAGCTTCTTGAATATTAATATTTCCACTACATTTTATTCTCAACCACAGGGAACTTAACTGGAGCCCAAATGCCCCAGAGATGTCTGTCTGGCTTTAGCTAAGATGCATACCTGCACACACATGCATGCGCATGCACACACTCAAATACAGACTAAAAGTATGAAGAGGAAACTGATCAGCCGCATGGAGCGGGGAGGGCACTCCAATGGGACTAATTAAAGAGATGGAACAGACTGCAGAAATCATTGGAGAGCACAACTCTTCCTCCAACATCGCTTCTCTCTCTCTTCTCTCTTTTGCTCTTCTGTGTTCAGTTGATGAAAGCAACATTATAAAGGGTCACAACATCCAACACTGCTTTCTTTGCCTGCGTTCGTACCGCAGGATGCGATCAGAGCAGCTGAGGAACTGTGGTGTCTGCAGCATCCGAAGGCGCTACCAGAAACGCACAATCAGATGTAAACAAGTGGAACACAATTGTTTACAAGCACTTACCGTAAAATTGGATTCCCAAATTCTCTTTGTATTTGTTTGTTGGTGCAGAAAAGTGCTTTTTTGGAGTCGGTGCAGATTTGTGTGTGTTTGTTGACGAGTGAGTCACCATTGGCTGCGGAGTCTGATACTGATGAAGACTCAAGCGGTTTAGATGCTATTGATTAGAACCCCCTTGTTTCTGTGCAGTGACAAACACACACACACGCCCTTTTTCTCCCTACACCCCCCACCCCTGCTCTCTGAATCCATTTCTGCATCTCACACCCACTTGTTCTGCTTCAGACAGAGCCACAACCAGCCATAATGAAGTGGCACTGCATGATCACAAACACCGCTGTGGGTCTAAATGAGCTGGGGAGGAAGCTGGCAGCGTTTCTGCTTTGTTTCCTAATTATTTACTTCTTGCAGAGCATAGGTGGGAACGGTAAGAAGAGGGTGAGGGTAGAGGGAGTGATATGGGACAACTGAAGGAGACGAGGAGGAAACAAAAAAGAGATAAAGAGGAAAACCGACAATGTATTTGGTTTATGAAAAGCGATTGGCAGTGGCACCTGCAGCAATCCTCAGCTGGGTCTCTTACATGTCAAAACATCGGCATTGTTTTTCAGCAGAGCCTATACAGTATGTTGTTAATCACTTCATGGGTTTTTATGTGGTGCCATTTCTTTTGGCTTTGTATGTGTGTGTTTGTCAAATGTGTGATGGACTCTTAACTTCATAAAACCTTGGTCTAGTCTCTCTAGCTTTGCAGCTTTTTATTGCTAAAAAATGCCTGTCTGTAACGGCCAGATGAGTCATGCACCAAGCTCCGAACTCAAGCCAGGGCTTAACACACACTTCCTCAGGGCAAAGAGAAGCGCATGCAGAGAGAAAGTGTGTGTGTGCCTGCAAACGGTGCGTGTGGACAGATGAACTCGGACGCTCTCACCTGGGTCCGGCCAGGTGTGTGTAATCTCATCCACAACAGAGTTAATCTGCTCACTTTCACAGACCCGCAAAGTTTGGTTTTCTCAAATCGGCACAAATCCTTTCTAGAGTCTTTTGTGAAAATGTGCTCTCTTTCTTCTGTGGCACCTTTTCAGAGTTTACAGGGAAAGTGAATTAGCGCTAAGAGAGACATTTAAAGGGCGAAAAAATACAGAGTCCGGGAAAAGTGTTCAGAACTCCTTGAACTTGTTCATCTTTTCTTCCATTACAACTAAAAACGTTTGTGTATTTTCCTGGGATTTTGTGTGCTAGAATGTTTCTGAGATTCAAAATTATAAAATTGCTTGAAAAGAAAAATATATATGGAGGTTAAAAATAAAAAAAACATCTAGTGTATTGATTCCATCTTTACACACGCTTTAAAAAAAGCACTTTTGACATAACATTACAAAACATGTTAGCACTTTGCTTCTTTTTTTACGTTGTTTCCTTTTATTTCCCTCAAGAGGCCCTGCCTGTTGCTTGACTGCAAGAAATACTGTGCCAGACAAGTAAAAACAAAATTTGTAATGTGTCATTTTGATGGTATTGATAGTATGCACCAGTTTTGATATTTTTACCATTTTATGTTCATTTCCAAACATCAACCTTAAAGTCTTGATGGAAATCCTCAGTTGGATTTAAGCCAGGACTTTGACTTTGCTTTTCCAACTTCAGAATATACTTTGATCCAAACCAGGGGTTCTGAATGTTGACCCTCAGGACCTGTCCTGCATTTGTTTGGTGTTTACCAGCTGCTACACACCTGACCTAAATGAATGGGTGATTAATGGGCATCATCAGAGGCAGTTTACGGCATACTGGGAAGGCAAATCAATTATTTGAACCAGATGTGCTTAAGCAGGAACAGAAGTAAAACACGGATGATGGGTGCACTCTGAGGACTTGGATTATGGCTGAATGTTTTGGTTTGCTCTCTCCCTGAAGGTCATGCCCCATCGCAGTCTTAGACCACCAACTGGTTTTCTGATTGTTTTGCAATGCAGCTCTCTCTGCGTTCTCATCAGCTGACCAGCTTCCCTGGTAACAAAAACTGTCCCATAATAGGAATGGCTTTCCCCATTATGGGATGGTGGTGGCAGCATTATGCTGCAGTTATTTTATGTTTCATTGTTGAGTTTGCCAGAGCACCTTTTTTACGCATTTGCTGTGCCCAAAACAATTATACCCGGGCTGATATGCATTGGCACTTCTTATGGCTTCCTAATTTATGCCGAGTTAAATTATGCCCAGATGAAGTCGGTTTTCTAATTAGGTGACTTCTAGCAGCAACTGGTTGCCCTGGATTTTAATTAGCTGTGTAAGTTAAAAGGCAGAATACAAACATTTCTGATATAATTGGAAAGAAAAGAAAAATAAATGAAATATTAAAAGTTGTGTATTGTTTTCCTTTCACATTAGAAATAAACCCTACGTCTGTCTGATCTATCACTTTAAATTTCTATTAAACATAACATTTTTTAATTTCTGAAATAGTGCAAACTGTTCTTTTTAAGCAAATTATGCTTCAAGACAACACAGCCGGTTGTCTTGAAACAACCGGCCTGTTTAATTATTTTCCTTTAATAATTAAACAGGAGGCTCCGAAGTGAAAGCAATAGGAGATTGACTTAGACTTTACTTGTCAAGAAAACCCCAACCCAAAATCATCTCGACCATGTGTGGATGTGGCTTCTCTTTCGATGTGAGCAAGAGAAGCCACAGAGCAGTAGTGTGTTTGTATGAGATTTACATCCTCCCACCAGTACTACAGCGCTTTGTTTTTGTTTGTTTGTGAGAATAAATAATGTGGAAGATACAACAGATGGTGAGCCGCTTGTCACTTTGTATGTTTTCGCCTGTATTTGCTTTATCCTATTTCTCTTCGTGTCATTTCCTCACACAAATGTACACAAAGATACAGACTAAATGGCCCTCCTGGTGGAGCAGACAGAGAGTTTGCCTGTTGTGGAAGTTTATGTCCTAGTCGGTGCCCGGAATATAAAGTGCTTTATTTCTATGCGTCTCCTTACTCAGGGTAAACATAGGACAAAATTTCGGTTGGCAACACTTTGAAGGTTTGTAGCCATCATTGTGCATTACCCACAGTAATATGTCACACAAAAACAAAATCTGTCCTTAAACTACGCAATTGCTGAATAATAATAAAAAATACAATTCTTGCCTGGATTTCATTAGTGGTTACAGAATTAGTTGCAGACTTTTTTAAAGATGTAACATGTTTTGGCAGATTCATTTATTGCAGAAAATTGCAGCCTATCTTTCTTACCTGTAATGTTCAAAACACCAGTTTTCATTAATTTAAAGATATTTTTACTCTGTATTGAATTTGCTCTCTTGAAAACCTTACTGCAAGAGTTACTGGTTTAGCTTCAGCATACTGGAGAATAGACAGGAGAAACGTTTTCATCTTGCAATAATATCTCAAAATACTATTCTTCATGTAATTATTAACCATTAATAATAATTAATGGCTAATAATTATTAGCCATACCGATACAAATACATGTATCGGTATGGCTTATCTTGCTACCTATTGTTTTGGCTCAAAATGTTCATGTATAAAGTTTTGTTTGTTTTATGAAATTAAAACCTCTATGTTGTTGACGAGTGAGTCTCCATAGTCATGTGAAAATGTCTAAACACCACAATAAATATACAATTTATTTTTAAATATTTAACTTTTAAAACAAAATGTTTACACGCCAATGTCTAATTTAAGTTTTGATTTATGCCTAAACAGAGAGTTAAACAAAACAAACTACAAAAAAAATAAATAAAACCTTTTCCTCAATTACTAAACAAAACATATGAACAGGGCATCACTCTGTAACAGAGTAACCAATGTTACCAATGTTACAGCTGCATATGTGTGTGTTTTTTTGTTGTTTTTTTTATCTTTTTGTGTGCAATGTAGATTGAAAAAAAAAATGCATTTCATGTTCTGATGGTGTCTGCTTTCATCTGCTTCTTACAGAATGCGGGAGCGGGGTCTTTGGATTTGTGGAGTAGGTGTATGGAGTCTTCTGCTATCCCTTTGTCTGACCTCCCTTACACATGCGCACAGAAGTCATACAGGTAAATGGATCTCTACCTCATATCTGTTTGTGTGTCCCCATTGCAAATATTCCTGTCAGCCAGCGAGCATGCTTTTACAGGACCTACAGTATTGGATCTTTTGCAGATTTCCTCTGCTTGGCACCTCTCCGGTCAATTTCATTTACGTCTTGTAAAGCTGGAGTGAATAGGCTGTGTTTCCACCTAAGGGAAAGTCGAGGTCAGATCCCCAGTGAAACATGGGATCGCAGGGGCCATTTGCCAGGACGAACACTCAGTAAAAAGTTATTTAATAAGTGGAAAGGGAATACGAGTCGGCCGGCTAAACGGCCTGCCCAGCTCAGGATGCTTTTGTGCTTCTGCAGTCCAATCATGGCGGAGGTGACGGTCAAAAATACCTGGGGGTTACAGCAAAAGGAGTGGTGAGCTTTGTTTGTTTGTGGTTTCTGATTGTGTGATGGCCTTCTTGTGCCACTGCATCACTGAGCCTGAATGCATCTTAGCAACTGCAGTTCGTTTCTCGTTTAAAGTTTTAGTATCTTTGCTCAGGGATCACCCTTGTTGTGCTGACAATCACAAACTTCATCCACTTGGCAGCACATGTTATTTGCCATCTGAATATCAACTCCAGTTCTTTTTACTGTATGTTTATGCAGATTCTTTTTAAAACAGAGACTGTTGTCAAGTTTGTACATAGTTTTTTCTATATGATTTCAAGTAATTTAATAATTGACAAATAAATGTATAATTTTGCGTAAACGACTACCCGTGGTGCCATATCTTTGATAACACTTAAATTTATGATCTAGTGGTCAAATTGAAAATTAAAAAGGATCATAAACTGATATTATGGGAAGTGAAGTGGTCTGCTGCATTCACATCCTGTTTTACTACATCCGAGATGTAGAGACGGCTTAAATATGTTAGGCTTTAATAAAGTCATTGCCTTGTAGCATTTCTCCTTTGTTGACACTATGTTCATAGTGAGCAGACCTTCTGTCAGTCAATACCCCGGTGAAAGAGGTCACAGGCACGAAGAATTATTGTTTCCATGAAAGGATGGAAATGGTCAGCTGTAGTTCATAGCTCGGTACTCCTGCTGAAACCAGACGTTTACATAAACCAAGTAAAAAGGTTGTTTTTTTTTCTCACAGTCTGAAGTTAAATCAAAGCTTATCTTGCTTTACGTTACCAAAAATATTGGTAAATGCCAGAAAACGTAGCGAGAACATATTTTAGATATTTTTTTTGTCACTTTATTTGAATTCAGAAGTTAACATACAGATTGATTACTGTCCCAAGGGGGAAACCTGTATGATAATGTACGTGCTTTCGAAACCTCTAATTGGTGAACTGAAACATTTGAGTTAACTGGAGTTAACAATGAGGAGGCGGTGTTAGGAGGCACACCTTTGGATGTATTTGAAGGCTACATCTGGACCACACTGTTTCTTGTTTGACAGAAACTAAAAAAAAAATCTGCCAAGATATCAGGGAGGGAATTGTGGAGCTGCACAGGTCTGCTTCACTCTTGGGAACGATTTCCAGATGCTTGAAGGTGTCATGTTCATCTGCTCAACAATTATGTGCAAGTATAGGCAAGATGGGAATGTCCAACCATCGTACCGCTAAAATACTGAAACAGCATCTGAAGATATCAGCTTGGAAGTTAAAGCTTGGGCGAAGATTGGTCTGCTAAATAGACAACAAATAATGTTTTTGCCAAGTGGTTACAAAGTGACCTAAGAACAACAAAGACAGTGTTTTGGCATGGCCATCACAAAGCCCTGATCTGTGAGGCACATCTGAAAAGATGCGTGGGAGTGAGGCGGCCTACAATCCTGAGTTACGTTACTTCTGTTAGAAGGAACTGGCCAGAACACCAGCAAGCTGTTGTGAGAAGTTTCTGGAAAGAAACCCAACCAAAAGGTTTGACTCAAGTCATACAGTTTGAACAATAATTATCCCTGATACTGGCCAAATTTATGTAGACTGGATTTGAGAAAAGTTACAAAAAAGTTAAATCTCTAAAAAAAAATTCTGCTAAGTTCTCTGGCATTTAGCAAACAGAAATAATTTAGGTATTTCTAACTGACGTAAAAACAAAAGACATTGCGAATAAAAATGCATGTGACTAAAATGAAATATATCTGTTTGGCTCAAAAACAACTGCAACTTTATTTTCCATTAGAAGAGATGAGAAATTAGTCTCAGCATCTTATAGCTCCTTTGCTGCTCATCTGATCGAACACCAGGCATATTTTTCTTTGCCCTCTAATCAACCCTTCACTTGCTTTGTTTTGAGTCAGTTTCAGAAGAAAAGACTTTACCAGATAAACTAAAAACTGTTTTGTTTTTGTTTTTCTGTAGTGCTGTCAGCATGTTTTATGTTTCAAACTCTACCTTGTCCAGTTGGTCCATTAGTAGCTTCCTGTCATAGGATATTACCAGACTCTTTTTCTTCAATTCTTTTGAAATAATCCATTTCAGGGAGACATGCGTAAGTCATTTGATGTTCTGTGAGGAAATTGAGAATTTCTGAGTGTTATCACTGCTTAGTAACATGAATCTTTATGAGTTTATGCATCTGTATAGTGAATTTGTGTCCTTGTTGGAATCTGATAACCATCTTTCTGTGTTTGCGTGCGGGTGTGTGTGTGTGTGTGTGTGTGTGTTTGGTGTCTGTTTGTGAGTGAGATTGACTCTCCTGCTCTCTGGCTGTCAGGCATTATCATGTGCTCTCAAAGAGAGTTTCTTGACAAGGCAAGGGCAAATATTTTCATAAAAGGAAGGATTTTGAAAAGACATGGAAAGAGGGAGAGGCTTTCACATAGTGGGGTGCTTCACCAAGCTTTTTCATTGACATGCTGATGTCCACAAAAAGAAGTGAAAGCACTGAAAACAGAAGGTGTGAGATATATGAAAGTGACAGGACAGACAAAAAGAAATTTGTTTCATAATCCTGAAATACGGTTGCTACTTGAGGCATTTGTGTAGAAGCATGTGTTTGGTGCAGAGGCACTGTTAGGATCGAGAGGAAATGGGGACCCAAGTCTGCCACAGCAATCTTTTGATTTTCATCCAAAGCTGAATCACATTTTAGATTAAAATTTAAAACTTGCTTCTCAAAGATAGTTATTTGACTTTGTTACTAATTTATTGTAGGTAAGGCCCTAAATCGGAGTCCCAGCTATAAAGGGGGATATTCTGCGGAACAATTTAGATCTTTATATCATGCTAAAATGTCATTCCATTATTAATGACACACTTGGAGTGTTGCTTTGACTCATTCCATGCTTTGACTCATTCCATAGCTGCAATCTTCTATTGCAGCTATTCAGGGATGTCTCAACACCTGCTCCTGCAATACACCGCCTTGATTCCTAAAGCTCCTCCTTAGAGATGCAGTCTCCAGCTCCACCTGACTAGCAGCAATCGCAATTGGCGAACATCTGGAGGAACTTTGCATCTGCTAAGCTTGTGATACAAACTACAATGCTCCTAAGAAAAATACTAAAAATTGTCAATGGAGATCATGGAGAAGCATTGCTGTGGTGACATGCTGAAGGCAGAGTGTCAGATACGATATGAGGTTTTTAAAGAGACAGGTGCTGATTTTAAGGTGTGAGATACGGCTGTAATGCAAAGTCACATTTCTTTTGAGTCGTGTTTCATATAGGTAGTATTTTCATAACAACCAAAGGTATCATAGTTACTTGATTAGTGCCTGGAAAATACTCTGTTTAAAAGAAAAATACACAAATGGATAAATGATTTAGGCAATATATGTCTTTAAACAGTTTTATATTCAACTGATGTTTTAGCATTTCTTTTCAATAGTGTTGTTTAGGGCTATTAATAAAAAGTTGGAGCTTCAGCCTGATTGTCTAACAAGGTCTACAGTGGTGTGTTTGTGCTCCCATTAATGGTTGATTGATTATAGAGTAATTGGTAATCAGGGAATAACAACACCATGCAGGTGCATGTTGTTTAGGTGCAGAAAAACAAACAATCAAATAATTATGGAACACACAGATGAGTCACATCAAGGTCAATGCCTTCACTCATACACACACAGACACAAATACATGAACACACATCCCTAACACAACTGAGTGACTGTATTGACATTTTAAATTATTGTGCAACTACTTTAGCTAAAGGTTTGATTGAGGATGTTATTGGTAGTTACTTGACCAATCATATCTTACGGATAGATTTGCAAGCTTGTACGAAGCCAACTTTGTGCTTAAAAAACAGCCAAATAAAAAAATACTGAGACAAGGGTTAAAATGGACAAAAGGTTGTAGAAGACATTTTTGTTGCAAAGAAAGTAAAGTATAGGTGATTTTTTAAATAGAATTATCTCTAACCTCATTGCAAATATACTCATTTTAAATACACAGAAGCATAAAAACTCTAAAGACAAATGTGCATCTCTTGTTTTAACAGAAACTCATCTGGACCTGTAAGCAAACCAAAAATTATCCACTTAACTTCAGGTTGAGTTAAGAATTTTCTCTACCACATTTTTACTACGTCTTTCACTGAGGCAAAACTAAAATTTTCTGTGACCTAATACCACCCTCATCCATATGCAAACAGGGTTTGGGAGAAAATTGGGATTTTTAATAAAAGCAGCAAAGTGGATTTTTTTTTAAAACCTCCTTTAGTTCATGTGTGGTTTGCCTATCTGCATATTTTTAAAAGCAGTCAGTAGAGGTCCACTTAAAGTATCACTTTATGATTTATGCAGCAAAACAATAGTGAAGCATTTATGAAAGATTTTTTCCTGCTCTTGTCACTAATTAAAAAAAGTTTTTTGACAGGCAGGAAAGAGATAACATTGTGAGAAGAAACAGAAGCCATGATTGTTTTGGGGACATTGTTAGCCTATCATATCAGAATTAAAATTTTATGTAAGTTACGTGAAATAACAGTTGACTACAGCAAATTAGATTAGAATTTTCCTTTTAACAAGAAATGTATATCACATGTTGGCAACAACACATACAGAAAAATCAACAAATTAGTTTACAGTTATGGGTGAAAATTTTAACTATGAGGAATAGATATTGAACACACCAAAGTGTATTAAATACTTCAGAAAAAAAACCTCTTAAAATCTATCCCCTCTGATCTTTTGAATTTTTTAGATTTTCATTTGGATACAACATTGGCGACTGATTGGGCAATTCTAGCTGGTTTTTCTTTGAGTCCGGTTAAAAGTTTCCTTTGATGTGTTCTTGGGATTATTGACTTGCTTGGAAAAACACACTCATCTTTAAATTATTATCAAGAATGTCCCAATACATTGCTTAATTCATCCCGCCTTCAATTATATGTTGTCTGCCAGTACTGTATGGCGCATGACAGCCTTCTTGACTTTTTGGCATAGTGATTTATCGGTGGTGTGCAGAACCAATCTTCCTCCAAATCGGTTCACAGGGTTCAACTTTTTACCTGACTTATTCAAATGGTGTGCAGCAAACTCTCCATAAGCTTTGGTGTGTGTTTTTCTTTAGCAGTGGAGTATTGTGCGCTGATTGTGCATTGAGGTTACTGCAGTTTTGTGTTCTACTTATTGTTTTCATAGGAAAAACCTTTCCTGTTATTGCAAGGGTTTTCTGATGCTCATTCCAAGTGTTTTTAATTTACACAACCCTTCGTTATTCTTTTGACTAAATACAAACCTTTTTTGTAGGCCATCGATTAATATTGAACCAGCGGATCCTTTTTTGATGTCCTAAATATTTTTTCTCATAACCACATTTGTGGATGAATTTGCTTTGATTTCCTTGTATGTGTAGATGACCGGGATAAATGCAAATATTATGTTGAAAGGACATATTAGAAATATAGCTACGGAAAAACATTACCATGTTACAACACTTGCTTTACCTTCTTTACTCTCCCCTCAATTAACTGATCCAGCTCCTATTAGACCAGTCAAGAAACATAGTCCCTCCTGTGAGCCTTCCTCTGGGTCTTCACTTGGTGGAATGAGGGGAGGTGTGCAGAAGGCATCCTTACCCGAAGAAAATAAAATATAAGGAAAAATCTGTAAAATATTTGGAGTGGTGGTGTGTGAGATATATTTGTAAATTTGAATTGATCCTTGTGTACTTAAACAGAGACTAGTTATTTTAAAGTTTGTTCCTGTTAGAAGCCAAAGATTAGAAACTAATGATAATAGTGTTCCTTAATTAAAATGTCTACCTTCCATATCTTTGTCATTTATCAGGAGTTCATGGGAGCACTGTACTCTTCAGGCTACTATTTATGGTGTCAGTATATTTATATTCATATAATCACAAAAACAGATACATTCATTTGTGTATTTGATGGCTTTTTTAAAGTTGAGATTCATTGCTCTTTTTTTCACTTCCAAACTGGTTTACGTGAATGTACAAATGTCTAGAGCAAGCAACCCCGAGATGACTTGCCAAGTTGATATTCCACAACAGAAGTGCAATCTTCAGTGTTATATTTAGTTCAGTTGGCTCTCTCAAAGTAAACCTGAACATATCAAACACGCTTCTATTCTCACAGGACAATACACCCCACATTAACTTAAGCCCTTTGACTGCCATTCTCCTTTTGCTACCAAAACTTTCCTGGATGGTACACTACTGTGTTCAATCAGTCATTTAAATTAATGTTTCCAGAGTCTCCAAAATACTTACCAACAATAAACTCATTTCTAAACCAAGTACAAGGCAGACTTTGTGCACCTAGATATGTATTTAAATGTGTCTGACCTTTTACTTTTCCTTGTGTCATTGTAGTTGTGGTTCATTATTTGACTATTACACATGCCAGCATTTATGGTTGAAATTGTGGAATGAATATCGAATAACTAAGCATAATTTCAGCAGATTTATGCGCAATGCTTTCTATGGTGAGACAGTAACCAATATCATCAGAACGAAAGACATGGAAAAAAAAGAGTCGTCGTGGTTAAGTTCCAGCACATGTACAAGTATGGATACATGCGTGTGTATAGGTTCTGTTCCTTTTTCATCCTCCAGACATTTAGCCTTCAAGACTGAATTGAGAAATACATCATGTTTTTTTGTTTTTTTTTATGTTGCGGCTCCATCTGCTCGTTTTAAACTGTACATCCCTTGTAATGTATTTAGAACTCTAAAAAAAGCCTTAGTTGTACTAAAGATTTTCTTCAATGAAGAGCATTTGTTTGAAGACGAAGGCTAGGCCTTGGTTAAATGCCTTAGTGGCTTTGCCAATAGTCTTGGCAAAACAGCTTGGCTTGGACTTTGAAGCAAAGCGGAACAGCGATTACGCTGATCACTTCACCACACACTGTCGAGTCATTGATTCTCAGTCTATGGGCTGCCGTCACCATACATTGCCTCTGATTAGAGGCCAGTGAGACCTTGACTTGCTCTGAAAGGGATTGTGAAAAAGAGATATAAGGACAAAGGCATATGGGGGTTACGGGTGCTACACTACTCTTACACAAGCTCAGAGGGATATTTAGACCAAAGTGCATATGAATGCACATGCAAAAGCACACAAAACATTCAACCCACCAACCCTCATGCACACACACACACACACACACACACACATACATTCATGCATGGCCAATGAGGCTCTCTACAAATGTGATCTGTGGAGACAAGCTGTCTGTCCTCTTTAGTGGCTGTTCCACAGCGAAGCTGCACTCAGTGCCTGGTCAACAACATGGCTCCATATGGCTAGTGAAAAATTCAAGTTGCAAAAATCACCAATGTGAAATGTTTCATCCTGACAAACCTTCAAACAATCCCTTGCAGAGTCACTTCAACGGTCAAGAGATGGAGAACATGTACAGTTGTGTAAGTGAGAAAAAGAGTCAAAAGACATTGAGTTGCATCACGTATTTAGTGTTTAGTATAAAAAATATTGCAAATGAGATTTGTGGCTAAAACTGAACTGTTTTTGTTTTCATGTTTGATATTTTAATGAACAAACTGGCCTTGATATGTGTGTGTTTGTAAAACAAACATTTTAACTATTCACACTACAAAACACAGTGTGTGAATTTAAATAAACAGAACCACCATTGCTGCCAGCAGATGAGAGACTGGACATTGTGAGCCTAGCGTGGTTAGCACACCTTCTCAATGAGACGTGGAGCATGGGGACATCAAGAGGGCGAGGAAGGATAGTTTTACTTTTAGGGGATTACAATTTTCATCCTCGCCCTAGGACAGGGGTGGGAAATCCTGGTCCTCAAGGGCTGGTGTCCTGCAACTCTTAGATATCTCCCTGGTCCAACACACTTGATGTCAGGTTCCGTGTTTTCTGTGTATTTATTTCAAGTTTTCTGTGTCTCTGTGCTCTCTGTGTTGTCCTGTCTCCCCTTGATTACTCCCAGGTGTGTCTCGTTCCTTGATTACCTCTTGTGTATTTAGTCTCACCTG
>CAEFZX010010439.1:0-27737 GCA_903066825.1 Alfaro cultratus
GGCAGAGCTGATAGAATATTACCTGTGCACAAGTTAAGCGGGGTAGGAATTAATAATTGAAAACCTTTAACAATTTTTTTTTTTTTTTGATATAAAAAAAAAAAAAAAAAAAAAAAAAAAAAAAACTGAATGAAAGTCATTGGTGAGCCGTTCTCCAGCTTCATCAAACCAAGACCAGGCAGGAGGAGTTTAATATTTCAGTGCTTCCTCATGGTCTTGAACAATTGCTCCTCATAATCTGTTCTCTAACTGAAAATCTGGTGTTCTATTTATGCTACCCAAAGATCTGTTCTGCCTTGTACAGATAGTCAGATCAGCAACTCATGGAAGGTGAGCAGTGCTGATTTTCCTAATGTCCATCCATGAAATTCAGATCAATCACAATAATTTTGCAAGACAAGAAGGGGCGGCAGACATGAGACTCAGAACAAAATGACGTGATTAACGTCACATCTGCCACAAAGAAAAGTGATTTTAACAGTTTGATTCAACCAGGCACAGCATGTCTAGCCTTTAGCCTCAACTTAAACAGAATACGTAGGTCTCCCGATACACTTACCAGATACTAGTAATGGGAATTTCAGAGCTCTCAGTGAGGAGCCGGCTCCATCGTTCACTTCAAAAAGTTGAGCCAAAACGTTTGCAAGCGACCCATCACGACCAGGTACTCATATCTACATGAGGTCTAGGTGTTGCTTGAGTTTTGACATAAAGTCTAGTTAGTAGAGAATGCCACTTTTAATTAACGCTTGGATATTGATGTGGTTGAAAAGGTGAAGAGATGTCATGTGTCTGACATCTAAATGTGACTGAAAGCTGATTGGGGTCTTTTGACAAGATATATGCGTTACAGAAAACCAAAATATATTTCCCTGGTCTAAACAAAGACAAGAACTGGCTGACCATGAATATTAATAAAAGATATCCAGCTTTGAATATGAATTTGTCATGTACTTACATATCCTATCTTTCACCCTGCTCAAAAAGACATCTGCTCATTTTTGTTTTAGTTTGCTGTGCTACAGTAGCCTCTAGACAGGCATTATGCAAATGTCTCATTGTGTTGTTGTTTAGTAAAGCAAGAAAAGCTCCAACTACAAACAAGGCATTGCAGACAGTTTTGGAACTGTGTCCTCTGTGTGAGAAAATAATTCCTATGGTGTGAATGTTGAGCTTTGTAATTTTGCAGGCTTTCAACATGTGCAAACAACTAATATCCTGACTCTAATAGTAAGGCATTTATTTATATATATATATATATATGTATATATATATATATATATATATATTTATTTATTTATTTTTTAAATCCAAGTCTTTAACTTTGAAATTCATATAAAAAATGTGTCTGTGTCATCCTCTAAAACAACATAACTGTCTTTCTTGTAGTCAACGTTTAATAATACATGTCATTTTGTATTTTTAGCTCTTGCAAAGACTTATAAATAAAGTGTATGTTATAAAAATGTTTGAATATGTGGCTTAGTTTTTGGCAGATTTATATATGTGCTTTTTTTGTTTGTCTCATTAATATAAAACTACTATTTCAGGGTGTTATAAAAATTCTCTTCATGCATTTTCAGTGTTATTATGTCTGTCACAAAGCCTGGCAATAACAAGTCAGGCCTTGCAGAAAAATATGGCTGGTCAACCGTTTTACATGTCCATGGACAGATAAACTCCAGTCATTAGGCTTAGATGGTGCAATTGAATTTCCATTGCGTGCGTGTGTATATGTGTGTGTGTGTGTGTGTGATGGGCGGGTTGGGGGGCATCTCAGTGAATTTGCAAATACTGCATATTCACAGTGCACTAACACAAGGGTCTTCAAGGTTAATAAAAACAGACTCCTGATATATTCAGATGGATGGCATGAGGATGGAATTATGGATTATAAGTGCTTGACTGGCTGAAAAATCGCATATTAACATGTCTGGCACGTTGTTGGAGCGCCTACCTCCCCAGCACCTATATGCTGCCATTTACCTACTTCTGTGAATAACTGTTTTTGCCCAATTCTAGTTATCTCGCAGGTGTTTTCCTTAAACTTTCTTGCTGCTTTCTCTCTGTCTCTTTCCAGTTGCCAACAAATACTTAAGACTTGATGGCGTTTTTACTTATGCTTTCACAGAACAAACCCTCTGATAATTTATTTCAGCAAATATGCTGTACATGATGAAATGTACAGGATATATGTACAGTATATGCTGTACATCTAAAACATTATGAGTCCACTGGACTGAACCCCCATTGAAAACCTCATGGTTATTCCACCGATTATTGATTTATGAATTCTTCTTGTGTTAAAACATTAGTATTCTTGTTTCTACATGAACATGAACTTGTTTTCTTTGTATTATTTGAGGTCTGAAAGCACTGCATCTTTTTTGTTATTTTGACCATTTCTCATTTTCTGCAAATAAATACAAAATGTTTGCTTGTAATTCCAGAGACATGTTGTCAGTAGTTCATAGAATAAAAGAACAATGTTCATTTTCCTCAAACATATTCCTATAAAGAGTGAAATCAGAGAAAGTGATCATTTTAAGTGGTCTCTTAAATTTTCCCAGAGCTGTATATACTGTATAGCACAAGTCTTTCTGTAGATTGACAGTTCTTCCTTAAAAAGAAATCTAATATTTTAGTATGTTGAGATCTGAATTTGGGGGTTTGTGGAATCTGCATAAAATAAGAGTATTTTCTTCATTTGATTTCCTGAAATAAATTACCTTTTTGATCATAATAAGCTTTGGGCATTTATTGGGAGCTTTGATAATAGAACACCATGAACATTTTGTGTGGCAGCTGGATGGCTATCAGAAATGACCAACAGCCCCACCATAAGCACTTGTTTACTCAAGTGTTTATAGTAAACACTTTCCTGTATCTTCATTTTAATCAAGCTGAAATAATTAACTCTCTGTGCTTTGATGCAGTGTAACTTATTGAAATTCCCTTGCTCTTTTCTGTACCCATCATGGCCAATTTTGCATTAATTTGCTCTTTTTGTATGAGAATCCACAGGTAGTCTTAAAACCTCTTTCCATTGGTAAGCCTCTCAGCTGTAATGCTCTTGTACTGAGAGCTTCTTTGTGCCTACTAAGCGAGTGTGAGAGTGTGTGAGAACGTAGGTGTATTTGCATTCATGCTCTATGTTGAAGCTGCATTTCTGTGTCATCCCCACACATTGTATTGGCGCAAGAGTGAGAGAGAACTGTCAGTGCTGTCTGATAAAGCGCTGCCACGCCATGTCGACGCCAAAAACCTTTCAGAGGCCTCTTTACCTCACCCAAAAGCAGTCCTACGTGCCACCCTTCATTTGCCTGACAGTTGCCATGGTGACCATCCCTACACCATAGAGACAGCAGTGGGAAGCTGACTTGGAGGGTGGAAAGGGGAAAGGAGCACTTAGGGATGAGAGAAAAATGATGGCAGGTAGAGAAGAGGAGGGCTGGTGCAAAGAAAGAAGCGAAGGAAGCGGTGAAGGAGATGTCACAGGGGCTATTCGGGTGCGGCTTTGGTGAGACTGAGGACCTGATAGAGGTGAGGGGAACTCTTCCAAAAAGGAACACAGGGTTGGAGAGAGGCAAAATCAAAGACACACTGTCAAAGAAGGGGCTTGGAAACCTTAAAAAGCTGAAAACGAAAAACTAAAATCCATATTTAGGTGATGTGTGTTTTCTGCAAAAAGAAATGGACCTCAGATGTGAAAGTGTGTCCTTTTCATCGAATCCCAACCTTGAAAACTATTTCAGAAAACCCATTATTCATCTAACCAGCCCCCAAGTTCAATTTCAAAAACCTTATTCTCTCCCACAAGCCAAGCAGAGCACTGCATCACAAGATGAACTCCAGAGAAAATATTGCATTAGCTTTATTTACTGTGTGCTCTTTCAGGAGACAATTACAATCTGGGCCAAGAAGGGGCGAGGATGAAGAGGAGTAAGCACCGAGGAGAGAGAGACGTGGAGGAGTGGAATGCAGGTCGCTTTGGCACTTACCAAAAAGCTGCGTTTAGTCCAGGTAAATTACAGGGCCTAATTTTCTGAAAACTATTATGAATGCTCCAGAATCTCTTTGCCTCCTTTTATGCCTGTGGCTCTGTGGAAGTGTGTTTGTGTCATCGTGTGAAAGATAGAGAAAATTCCCGTTTTCTAGGTGTGCGCTTATTCGTGCTTGTAGATTTGCATGTCTGTCTTCACATGCCGCCCACAAATAAACCTCACATACACGCCAGAGGGGCAAACATCAAGGCGCCGTTGTTCCTTATTAGGAGTCCCAGTAGCTTAACAGAATTAGTGAAGAGAAGCGAGCAGTCCCATGCCCTCAGATGAGCTGATCCCGACACTGATACCTGTCAAATTTAAAAGCGTCACTCGGCACACCGTAGAGAATCAGCTTTATATATGCAAAGGGCAAATGTGTTAGCGGAAACACAAACTTGTCAGCCACATTTCCCAAGCATGCCATGACAACAAGGGATGTGGAGAGAGGGAGGATGGGAAAGCACGTTTGTAGAGAACAAAAACAAGTTTTTACCTCAAGGTTCTGCTTTAAGATAGGAAACTGTGTGAGCGCAGGGAAACAAAATAAGGCAAGTGTGTCCTTTTTTCACTGCTCTGGTGCAAGTTTGAAACTACTGATATTAAGACACTAAGGGCTTGAGGTAATGGAAGAAATAAATCTTTAGTTGGTGAGTCATATAAAACTGCTCGTGGAGCCTAAGTACGGCACACATTTGTCAGAGAAAGAGAGGGGAAAACAAGAAAACGAAAGCAAGCCTTACTGAGACCAATGACAAATATTTCCATCTGTGCGGATTGTGCCTCACTATGTTTCCTAACAGACCAAATCATCATTCATTCACTGCAGTGAAAGTGAGAGTAAGAACTTGGTTAAACAGTAGTTATAAAATATCCCTGAAATTTGTAGTAGCTTGATAAAAAATGTGAGAAAACCGTGATTGACTGTGGAGTTCTAATGTAGCTCGAAAAGGCTGAATGTTCATTGACAAAAAAACAGAACATGTCATCTGTTGCTACGTGCTCATCCATGGAGAGTGAATGTTGCATGACAGTCACTTGATGGTTTTCTTTTGTGTAAAACTTTAAAACAATTTTTTTCTTATGATAAACTGGAGATTACTGCATCTTTTGTGACTAACTTTGAAACTGTCTGTATATTTTGATTGAATTGACCTTTTTGTGAAAGGCCTTGAGGCAGCATTTGTTGTGAGTCGGTGCTATATCAAGAAACTGAACTGAATTGTTCAAGGCTAAACATTGGCCACATTTCTTCTGGATATGACAGCTTCACATTTGTCATTCAAATGAGACATTTCAAGATTATTAAAAAAAAAAAAAATGGACATTGTCCATCATCCTACTTTAAAGTGAAGATTTGAACGCCTATCATAAAGGGATTGGCTTTATTAGCAAAAATGCTCATTTGGGCTATAGTAATTAAATGATTCTCAGTTGGTACCAAAAGGCCAAAGTGTGCTGACAAGATCTCCCTCACGATTACATCACCACTGGAAGCCAGAACACTTTGCAACAAGAAGAAGTGATCCATGTTTTCACACCATTTATGCCAAATTCTCACCTCATCATCCTCACTTCTTGGATGGAGGGAGAGGTTATTTAAGCTTCTGCTGCCTTTCTGTAACCCTAACCCAGTCTGTCCCTTCTCCTCTAACCCTCTTAAATCCATAAAACTGCTGCTCACTAGATATTCTGTTTTTCAGTTTATTCTCTGTAAACCTAAGTTGGTGGTTGTGCCTGAAAATCCCAGTAGGTCATCGGCAGTTTCTGAAATACTCAGACCAGCCTGTTGAGCACCAACAACTATGCTATCTATAAAGTCACTTAAACCTCATTTATTCCCCGTTCTGGTTACTGGTTTGCACTTCAGAAAATCCTCTTTACCACATGGCCTATAAGCATGGAAATGCTGCCTTCTTATTAATAATAAGCAGTAATTTTGTTAATAAGCATTTGAACAAATGTAAGATCAAAGTTTAATTTGACCTTTCTCAAAAATAAGAGACCATTATTACTGATAAATCCTTAAATGTCACAGTACACATTGGAAAGAACATGCAATGCACTTGGGGACAAATCCATTATTTTTATTGAAGGTGACATATAACCAAGCCAGTGCTAGAAAAAGTCAGTCTGCAGATGTTTTTTTTTCAGAATGATGATAGATTCACATGTCTCCTGCTCTCACAATGACAATTAAATGTAAAGTATGATTTTGCTTATGTTAACGACGGCATTTGAGAGGCAAAAAGAGGGTTACCTTACAGCTCCACATGGTGTCACGGGAAGGTGGATTGACAGCAGAGGGAATGTGCAGGATGTCAATTCGACAATGATGTTATTGCAAAAAAAAAGTTAATCATTTGACAGGTGGGAAATGCTGGTTTAGACCCGATGTGTTTTCAGCAAGGAAGGATGTGTCACTGACAAGTCAAACTGATGCAATCTGAGGAAATAGAAGATGAAAAGCACACTTCCTGTGTGGCCTAATCAGGTTCTTGCCTGCCACCAGTGCTATAGACAAAGCTCTCTGTAACCCTATTATATCAGACACAGTAAAAAAAAAGAAAAAAGCCTGAAAATAAACTGAGTGGTGATTTGAAGAAAAAGAACAAAATCTTAGTCTCCAATCTTTGTCCTTGATACCCCCAAAAAGTAAAGATAAACATACACCATTCATTATTCATTCCGCTAAGCTTTTTGTGAAAATAATGATGAAGCAATCAAAGTGAAGTGAGCAATTTTAAAAGCTGAGCTAATGCAGCTGCCCGCTTTGGGTGATTTGTCAATAGTGAGCAATTCATGCTTCTGCTCTGGTGCGATGCCCTACAGGTAAACAAGAGAAACAAATGAGAAACGTTCAAGAGCACTCTTCCTCTCCACCACACACCCACACACCCACGCACGCACACACAAACACCTTTTCAGCCGTTGTTGTCAGCATGTTAATCAGGCTTTGGTACTGCTGTTACCCTGAGGCGCTGTGTGATATAAACACAGAACAAGTAAATATCTTTTTCTAGTACCTTTAAATGACTAACTTTCTGTTCTTCCTCCCAGATGTCTCTCCAAAGACGGTTTATGATTAAGTATTTATGATGTTTGGTGTTCAACATGGCCTGTTTCTCTCAGATGCCTTGACATTAGTCCCTAAAAAGAAAAACAAAAACAAAAAAGAAAAAGGATGATACTGCACAATGCGCCGCTGTGAGCGCTGGTGACCTTTCTGCAAGAGGCTGGTCATCATACATGGCTGGCATTTGAGACAAGATCATTATGGCTCTCACTTTAATTGAAGCCTTTATCCCAGGTGTAATCAGGGTTAAACAAACAACGATAGAATCATCGAAGACTCAATTAGGCCTATGGGGAGAACTGTGTGAGGAGTTGCTACATACGGCTTCTCTATAATCAGCTGAAACTAATAGTTGATGAAAGACTGTGATATCTCTACCTGTCTCTGTGACTAATTGTCTGTAATTAGTACAAGGCAGGGGTAATTGTGAAGGTTGATGTTATTATTATAAGAAATTTCTCTGGGAACAATATTCAAATTTCCTATTGTGTGGGCTTTGAACGCTCTCCTCCTGAATACCTTTAATTGCAATTTTAATGGGCAGTTTCACTTGGGAATATTACATCCCATCGGACATACTGGTGATGTTTGAGGAATACCGCTCCTAATTACAGCTGAAATTGAAGTCTCGACAATAGTTTGCACATGTAGTGACAGAGAACTCCAAATGATTCTAAACATTGGTGGCCAACAGAATAAAAAAAAATTAAACAGAAAATAAATTCTAGTAAAACCATTTTCTAGTAAATTAAGTAACCAAGTAAGCTTGGGAACCCCATAAGTCATAATACACATCAGAGTGACACACACGCACACACACACGCACTCCACCGCTGCCATGTAACCAATAGACTTAATGCAATCACCCATCTTTAATGAAATCATGTGAATTAATGCCATGAATCTTTCCTTTTATGAATTTGCCTCCGGTGTCCAATGTACCAGGAAGTCCATGGAAATTATTCAGCTGTTGGTCTGCAGAACAAAGTGTGTGTCAGCACATGCCTAGAAGGAAATGGTGAAGTAATAGGACAAAGAGGGATGATGCAGTTATACCTAGATATTGCAATATAGTAAGTATATTTGTGGAAACAAAATTCATGTGGTTATAATATGGACTTTTATTAAGAACCTCAATGTAGATTTAATCTACTTTATTATTACATAGTGTATCCTTGGCTGCAAATGTGATCTCATCTCTCAGTATTTTACAAAAAATAAGCATCTTCGAAGAGAGTGGTGGCTATACAGCCTAATTCATTGAAAGAACAGAATCAATCTCTTAAAAGCATGAGGAAGTATTCAGGGAACTCAAGGCAATATGAACTTGGCTTTCAACCTCCTTCCCTCCTCCTTAGCTCTCGCTTGATCTTGTGATTCGTTGTAAATGCACTGAGAGGCCAGTCAATGTGGGGTTGGCTTTTTGTGGTGAGAGATTGAGAGTAGCTGTGGGTGTGATAATGATAAAAACCAAAAAATGTCAGCAGCTCATCTGACACACTGCAACATGACTTGCAATCGACTCACCTACAATCCCTTAGGGGTGACGTTACCATGCTCTTTGTTAGCTAAATGTCAGTGCCCCATCTGGCTCATATCATAGACTGTCTGATATCCCCAGGCAGAACTCGGCCATACTGCAGAGGTCCAGAGGTTCAAACTCACTTTCAGTGAGCTTTAAGCCAAACATAGTGTTGTGAACCTGTCTGGACAAGGTGAGGGTGAAGCTTTCCTTTCTACAGGGTAAGCTATGTTCTTACAAAAAGCGGTCCAGCAAAAGTGATGCATTACTTAAGAGTTTTATCAGAACATATTTTTTAATCCAAAGAAAGAAAAATATCAATGGGATATCTCGTTCTGAAGCAGGTTATAAAGCAAACCAGCTGTTTGTTTCCCTTTAAGGGCAAATAGCAAATGTGGCCATTTGTTTTAGATGAACTGGACTCTTGTGTAACTGAGCTGTACAATGTCTATCTAGCATAGAGGCTTGAATATGTTTCAGTCAAATGATACAGAACACAAGTGTTTTATAACTCAAGTGATTATTTTTCAGTATAAAATCTAATAGCACAAATTTGGAGTGTTTTAATGAAACTGCATGTCTACTAAAATGTGTGATAGTTATTATTGAGATTGTTGAGTGCCTCTTCACTCAGCAAAACAGCGGTAGCCTACGTTGCGTTGGAGGTAGATTGAAAGTGTTCTGGATGAGTATGTTTTTTTTGCTGTTTTTTTTTTCACATTTCCAAAATCCAAATTTAACTAACGGTTGCATGATAAGCCATCAGAATATAATACATATGATGCATCTTTGTATTGATAAATGCACAAAGCATCGTATTTATTACTATGCAAGCTCTTAATGTCTGTCTACCAAATAAACAATGTCCATTAGGTGACACATATACCCTGTCTTGGGTGTGTCTAAATTGTTTTTAATTACCTTCTATGCAAAAGCAACCTACTAAACCTGCAACTAGCTGAAACGATTCCTCGATTGATTCGAGTACCTCGAATATTAAAATTCCTCGAGGAAAATTTATCTGCCTCGAAGCTTCGTTAAGTTATGTTTTATTATTTAATGCACCGTGTTCCGGCTGGGTTATTACTGCCATTGCGCAGCTTTCTCACTTCCGCCTGAGTTGTTGACAAAAGCTAAGTGTTAGCAGCACAACGTCCAATTGTCAAGTTCGGCCTGGGAGGATTTTATTGATTCATGATAATGTCCGGGTTTTTGTCGTTTTTCGGGGGACCAATAACCATCCTTAAAATGACAGGAGCGATTCTTGGAGTACAGCAGCTTTTCTCCTCTGGGAGCTGCTGGTTCAGAGCGAACGGCGGGATTATTTATACAGGTGAGCAGACAGACTGAACACTGCGGGCGGCTGAGCTTTAGATGCATAACTTTACGGACGAACCGGAAAATAAATTTCATATCATTCCGGTTGCCACTAATGGGTGGCGTTACATACCTGGTAGGTGCGTCTCTGTGTGTGATGAACGAAGGTGCCAAATCCCGTCGCTATTATTGCTGAACACAAAGCTATAAATGTTTGAGCAAGGTGAGAGTTCATCTATTAAACTCACTGAAGATGAATAGATAAACCACAAGCTGGAGTATATACATTTTTTTATAAGCGTATTTGTGAGCCTGCCTCTTTCTTATTAAATTGAATATAATTTCAGATTTTTATATGACTTTTCTTCAAGTTAACTTAGAAAGTGAGCTATTATTGTTACAGGTAAATTTTCTAAACTACATAAAAGTTATTGGTAGGGAACCTCAAATGTGAAAAATTGGACTGATGTTGATATGCAATAGTAATACTGCTGTTATGTTAGATTTACCTTTTTTTCTTATCCGATTACTCTATTAATCGTAAGAATAATCGATAGATTACTCGATTACTAAAATATTCATTTACAATAGCCCTAGCAACCATTCATAAGTTTGCTTGGGGTGGTAAAGCCTAGCAAGACGAGGCAAATAAATAAATATTCATGTCATTTGTGTCCTTGTAAGTGTTCAAGGTTAAACTTGCACTGAATTAGTCTTCAGTTTACACTGATGCCTTAAAACTGTTTCAGACCTTTGAAAACCTGATATTTTGTTTTATTTTTTTTCCAGAATGGCCTTGCAAGGGGAGTTGATCAGTGCTCAGCATAAGAGTGAGGTTGGTAATATGAGAGTCTTTCATACAAGGAGTAAACTAAAGCCGCCTTTAAAGGAATGCAGAGGTTATTTTACTTTCTAAGGTCACACACAATATTATGCTTAATATTGTGAGTGTTGTGATGACATACTTTTGTGGTAAAGTAAAAGATCTTTTAAATATCAATTACTCCAGTACTATCTTGTCTCCTATTTTGACTGTTGCTAGTGAAACGACAGCAACAATAGCATTATCTTTGCTTAGAAATTCATATTACTTCCAATATTTCTTCGAGGAAGATTATAAATTAGATCTTAAAGCTTTATTAGTCAAAACTAAATATACATTTTACGGTCTATTTGTAGCAGCTGTTCTGAAAGTATACAGAGGAAATGTGCTTCATAGTGCAATTACTGTTTATATTTGCTGCTTGTGCCAAGCCACTGATGCAAAAAATGTGGCATGACCTCTGATCTATGTTTGTGTTCATAGATCAGAGGTGTCCAACTCTTTTAAAAGATGCACTTGAGGATTGACTTTGGTCACCAATGCCATGAATGGTCATCTGGTACTTTTATTTACATGAGAAAAAAATTAACTGTCATCCTCTCAAATGTTTTTATGCACTGCTCATTATCATGACCTTCCTCCAGTTTAGGTGTCATTGTTTTTCCCCAGCCTCTGGGCTTGATCAACATCTCCCCTTCTGGTTGTTGGGGAAGGGGTGAATTCTGCTGAGACTCGCCCTCTGTGCTTTGTTGCTGCTGCAAATCCTTTCTAAGGATATGCATTTTGATTTGCATCTGGTACCAAATTTTATCTTGCTTTACTGTTTCACTCAGGTCACACCGGAAGCACTGTTCCAGCAAGCTGGTAATAGAATCCACATCTGTGGTCACCGAATGCACCTGCTCCTTCCCTAAGGGAACTCCTCCTGAATGCGCCCTCCTTCAGATAGTTCTGTGACACACTCATCGTTTGAACTTTGTTTGTGCTTTTGGACCAACGTTAACTCCTACTATGGTTCATTTCCTACTATGAAGCACATCATCCAAATTTTGACACCAAATGTGGAGGTTTGTCGTTGTTAAGCCCTCAAACAGGATGAAAACCTGATGCTCCTCTTATATACAAACAATAAGAGGAGCATATGAAGAAAAAAGGCAACAACAGACCTCAGCAATTTTTTCCGAACTCTGGATATTTTTTTATTCTTAAGATTTTTAACAGGTGTCACCAGCATCAGTTTCTGGCACTAAAGAGCAGCATCAGCAGTTCAGACATGAATGCAATTTTTTTGTAAAAAAAATAAAAATAAAAAATCCACATCACACCCAATTTCTACCTCTTGCTTAACTTTAATGATGGTTGGCAAACAACTTAAAGTGCATTGCCACCATCTTCTGAGCTGGAGCGTAGATAGATCACATACATCTATCTACGCTGCACTACGTAACTTTTATAAACATATTTTTTATATGTATTTGTTGAAACTATCACTTTGTTGTGACAGTATAATATGCGACAGATAAACTTTGAAAAAAAATAAGCTCCTTCTCCCATTGCTAAATAGAAACAAACAATGATTCAGAGTCAGAATGAGGATTTTTGCGCTGTCAATCATGCCTGCGCATGTGCTACTCATCCTCGCTTGTATATATATATATTTTTTTTAAACTGCAAAAATTACATTACTAATCACATTTAGCATTTTAAAGTCTAGATAGCAAAAAACATACTTAACCCTTAACACTGTTTCTGTCTGCTGTATCAAATGTGTTTTGCTTTTTAGATCATTTAGTTTGTGCATTGAATGGAGGTGTTAAAATAACTTTTACATTGAAATTCTGGGCCTCAAGATCATGGATGTCCTCACTGTACTGTTTGTGGCAGAATGATAAAATTACATATAAACAAAAACTTTCATATATTTTAGCTTTCTCTGCATTTGATGAGTACTTCTAAAAATTTAATATTTGACATTTGGCCTTACACACATAAAACTATAATAGTATAAGTTGATATGAATCAACTTATACTATTTAAGCAGACAGCTGTCATCTTGAAGTTCTATTTATATGGACCTCTAGAGTATTGAGTCGGCCTGTCATGATAACAAATTTTGCTGGACGATAAATTGTTCTATAAGTTATTGCGATAAACGATAATGTTGTTTTGAGACTGTTTTTAAGTAATATAATGGTAATGGCAAAATAATAATGCAAGAACACATTCTAAATGATCTGTAAACTTTAAATTCTAATGAGCATTTAGCACTGGAACTGGAAGACATTTTAAATATACAAAATAAGTAAACAAAATAAATAGAATTAATTTTGAAGTCTTTTTAAAAAGAGTTGTCCTTCAAAAAGGAGCTTGTTGAGACCAACGCAACAAACTGAAGACTTTTATCATCCAGTTTCTGGTAGAAAGAGATGAAAAAGAGATAAACGATAAATCATGCCAATGGAAATAATTGAATTTGTTTTAATTTATCATGTGATTAATTGATTTATTGATTATGGTGACAGGTCTAGTCATGAAAGCCACATATAGTTATGGTGGGACGGATTTGTCCATCTATTTTTCTGAGGGAAGCTTATGCTTCACTTCCTGTTGTGCCATCTTCATCTGTTTTACATGAATGCACACATATCCGGATTCATCAACCTTGGTTTGCCTCATTGAGTTTCTAACCAACGTTGTAGTACCACTTAAGCCGTTGACATACCTCTCTGTATCCACAAACACAACACACTTGAAGACAAGCACATGCAAAAATGTATAATTTTTTAACTTAGCCAAACAACTGCCAACCACTCAGATACATAGAGTTTTCAACAGCCTCAAAAGGCAATTATGTACAGTTTACTCAGAAGGGGAAAAACAACTAAGAAGAAAGAAAAACTGTTTTATCATGGCAATATGTTTTTTTGTGTCGTATTGTCTCAAACAGATACATTATAAACAGTGCATAAAAATCCTCTCCTCTCACTTGCTATAATTCTTTAGAGCAAGTCATTTCTTTTTTTCTGCTCCTTGTGATCTTACCCATCATTTATTTGATGTGTGTTTACTGTCTTCCTCTGTCTGAGCTGTATGCGGATGTCAGCAGAGTCATGGTGGACTCTAGTGGGAAGGTACAGAAAATGAAAATTACATCACCCAGGCTTCATAAACTGGGAGATATGGACCAGAAATAAAGTTTGATCTTTGTTGACCTACGTACTTTAGCTGGATCACTCAAATAAAGTCAGGATGACTTAAACAGGTTTAGCTGTAAATTATGTTTAAAATTTCTATTTACAGAAATTATGACATTCAGAAAAAGTACACAGCCACATATACAGTAATTTGTCACTGCAAATAACTTGTTGTTCCCTTTCCAGGAGTCTGAGCTGCTTTCAGCATCTGCCATTTATGTGTGTTTCTTTCTCTTTTTTTTTCAAAATTGTATGCAGATTTTTAATAGGTGATTTATATTGTCTCTTGTCACATTTTGCCATGTAATACTCACTGTCTGTACTTTCCAACACTGATCCAAATAAACATAGAGACATAGAGACTTAGTTACTTATAGAAAATTTGAAAGCACATTTGTTTTGTACTTGCACCTACGACCAATACAATTTGCAGTACAATTAAACCTAAAAGTCTGTGAAAGCCCTGAGGCCAGATGTTTCACTAAAAAGGCATTCTGGAGCCTGTTTAGCCCCGAGCCTTACTGTGGAGGTAAAAGGAAAGAGGTTCAGATTGGTGATCCATGTCCAGCTACAGACTCTACACACATTACTGTGTGAAGGTTGCAAGAAAACAAACCTGAAAATGATCTGTGAGCCCCTTCCAGAAAAAAATAATAATTCAAAAGGGGCCAAGTCTATAATACATAGAGTTTAATATAGTTTTTGTTTGATTTTTTTCCCCTATGTCAATATTTTTGGCAGTTAGTGCAAAAGGGGGAATAAATCTTAAGCCACTCAGCTATGTCAGATGTCCTTTCATGTTTTGTAAAGTGAGTGCTGCCTCTCTTTCAACATCCATGAAATAGAGAGCTAGGAGGAAGCCACCGTGGGGTTGCAGTCTGTTCGAACTGACTGACTGACTTACCGAATGACTAGCTAGGAAAATGAGTGCGCTTCATGCCGCTGGTCTCGTCCTCTCTGCAGCTTCTCCCATTTCCAGTGTCTCCCGCTGGCTTTTACTTATTCTGTATTTCTTCATTCATTTGTTTCATTCGCACACATCCACACCTCCCTCAACAAAAGACAGAAGAAAAGAAGTGTAAGAAAGGCCATTATGGTTGAGGAGGACAGAGAGTGAAACACAGCGAGAGGAGATAAAGCAGGTGAGATGAAACAAATGGAGAGAAGTGTACAAAAGGTAATGAGGCAAAAAGAAAAGAAGCAACTGAAAGGAGCGTGATTATAAGATAATGTGCCTGTGCTAGTGTACTTTTGAATTCAAGCAAATGGCCTTTAGCAATCTCAACAGTTTTTCTTTTATGCTACATTGTTTAAAAGTCAATGTCAAAGACTAAGTTCTTCTATGCTGTGAAAACGTATTGGCTCCCTTACAGAGTTCTTCTTTTTGCTATTTTGGTCAATCATTAATGTTTCAGATCATCAAACAAAATGTAATACCAAACAAAGATAACCTGTTAAATTAGTGACGGAAAGGTTGGCTCGCCTAAGAAAGCATGGCTTTTTTGGCACAACTCCCAAAGAGACAGTTCTTTCGGCTCTGAAATGGCTCTTAATTTATCATCATCTGTAACTTCATATTTTAACTTCAGTTGGCAAATATGCATGTTGTGTATATTAATAATTCCTTTGGAGTTTAATGTTTTTATGAGAAGCCTTATACTTGCCTAATTTTTTTATGTATTTGTTCTGTTACGTAAGTGGGCATTCTTACTTTTGTGTAATATCTTAATCAAACTTTCAATATTTATTAAAAAAAAGAAAAAAATAACAAAACACTGCTAACAAATCAGCCAAACAGAACCAAACTCATTAACCAAAATATGTTCTCTGTGCAGGTTGGCTTTACAAAACTTAAATTCCTTGAAGGGGCTGATGCACTTTGCCCTCTTAGTATTTGCCCTATTTCTAAGAAGATTTACCCCAAAGGAGACAAACATCAATGCATCAATCAAAACAAAGTGCTGCCATGAGGGAAGAGCCACTGAGAGTGAGAGCTGAGCAGCGAAAGAAAAAAAAGTGATGGTGGCTTTTTTGACTCACTACAAAAGCTTTTCTGGATGACCCATTACCAATAAAAATAGTAAATAAATTTTACAAATGATTTAATTTACTCAGGGAAACGCTGTACAAAACAACATGTCCTTGCTTGAAAAAATAATTGCCCCTTAAAAGTCACATAGGAGGGTTTATAAGCCTAAACAACTTAAGTTCTTGTGACATAATGTCATGCTACATTTAATTCAGATTGATGTTCACACTTCATTTTCTATTAAAGGGGCAGTTTTATGTATTATCCAGACATACAGTGCCACTTCATAGCACAATCAAGTAGATACGTTAACTTCAGTTGTTTAAAAAATGCTGTATATATCAGACTTTTTTTTTTTTTTACTTTGTCATTTAACCCCTTAAAATTGGAGCTCTGTCTCTCTGGCACACATATTCCAGAATTTTTAGACCAGGGATTATAAAGTCTAGTCCAGGAAAGCCGCTTAGTTGCAGCTTTTAGATGCATCCATTCTCAAAGGCACCTGAATCAAAAGAATTGTTGATTACCAGACCTTGTAGAGCTGAATGCCTGCTGATGAGGGAATTCAGTCAATTCAGGTGTGCAGGAAAGGGGAGCATCTAAAAGCGGCAAGTTGGTTGATCTCCAGGACTGGACTTAGCCTTAGACTTTTGCCTAGTCAATGAACAGATGTGTTTTATTTCCAAAGTCTGGAACTCCATCCATCCATCCATCCATTTTCTTACACCCTTGTCCCTTGCGGGGTTGGGAGGTGCCGGTGCCTATCTCCAGCTACGTTTCAGGCGAGAGGCGGGGTTCACCCTGGACAGGTCGCCAGTCTGTCGCAAGGCAACACAGAGCCAAACAGGACAAACCACCATGCACGCACACACTTGCACCTAGGGACAATTTGGAGAGACCAATTTACCTAACAGTCATGTTTTTGGACTGTGGGAGGAAGCCGGAGTACCCGGAGAGAACCCATGCATGCACAGGGAGAACATTTAAACTCCGTGCAGAAAGACCCCGGGCCGGGAATCGAACCCAGGACCTTCTTGCTGCAAGGCAACAGTGCTACCAACTGAGCCACTGTGCAGCCCAGTCTAGAACTCATCAAGACATTTTTTGCCAAATGTAAAAGGGCCTTTGTGTTCTTTTTGGTTAGCTGTGGTCTTGAACACAAAACTCTGTCATGGACGCCACTCATGCCAGGTCTCTTTCAGTTTGTTGTATCAGGACTACTGATATGAAGTTATTCCTGGAGGAGCCATTAATTCACTCTTGGAATAACTCTGGTTAGCTTGCCAAAACTGGGGAGGTTTACTACTGTTCCATGTTTTCTCCATTTGTGAATAATGAGTTGCTGAAGTCCAAAAGACTTCCAAACAGACTACAAAAATAAATAATAATAATAAGTAAAAAATATATAAAAAATGTATTCTCTGCTTACATTAGTTTGATGAAAAGAAGCATTTTGGTGTCACAGCATGAAAAAAAAAGATGGCATACACGTTTTCAAAGCACAGATGTGTATGTCTATTTGTTGTTGTTGCATCATCTATAGTAGAATTTATCATACATTCCGGTTGGTAATTAAACACTGTTATGGCTGTCAGCTACATTTGGGTTTGCAACATTCCATTCATAATTAGACACTGCCCAAAATGTACTGTCTTCATGGTGCAATGCACAAACATCTACATTTGCACACATCCTCTATTACTCCAAATAATGTGTAGTGAGCCACAGACACTCGTTTAACTATGTTGTGAGATTATCCCCCACCCCAGATGCCCTAGTTACTTATTCCATGGAGCATGGGCATGGGGGCGTCTTTAGGGAAAGGAAATACTCTCTGAAGTGGGGAAAAGAGGATAACCAGTGTCCCTGGTGGCCCCAGGGAAAGACCACGTCAGTGCTCTCTCAAGGGAGAGCAGTTGAGGAACCATATTCCCTCCCCTATGTTGCTTTTACAATGTGATGAAAAACATGGCAGCAAGTAAAAACAGCATTCATCTTTTCAGAAATAATATATAGTGGAGTACAAGCAAGAGCAAAACTGAAATCATTATGTCATTTCAAACGCTTTTCATTCATTTGAATTTTCTAAATATGACGAGGGATCAAAATATTACTGAGTTTTGTAGACCAACTTTATTCGTTTATTGTTTTATTCTAGACTTAAAGCTGTTAAAGTGTCTTCATATCTCTAAGTTGTCTATACCTCATGCTTGTTGTGTTGTTCAAATACTTATTCTGTTTGTGAATATAGAAAAAGAGGATCTTGATGCTTCTTTGACAGTATAGAACCTTCGATTTAGGTGACCATGAACATCCAAATATAGAGATATTCATTAAATATGAAGATGTATTTCAATGAGGTGTGTTTGTCGCATTAAACGTACATTTTGGAAATAACATTTAGATGGGTATTAAACATGCTTTTCACATTTCTACATTAAAATATTTTTTTCATTGGTCTTAAGTATTATTGTAATCCTAAATGTGTTTTAATTAGCTCTAAGTGGAAAATGTACAGAAATAAAGGCAAAAAACATCAGAGTTTTTGATTCATCTATGAACTTTCACTCAGCAAAACTAGTTACTGAAATAAAAAAATAAAAACTAACTTTTCAACAGTATTTAAAGGTATTGAATATATCTGCACACAGGTCTGTCTTATTCTAATACACTCAGTGTTTTGTACAGTACTTTAGTCCAAAATTATCCATATCCCTAATAAAGTGACTTGCCTCATCATAGCCTGTCAGTGGAGCTCCGCTAGGCAAAATCTGTAGACAGAAGCCTTTATCCCTTTTACTTTCATTGTTTTATCACAATGGAAACACTAATTTGTTGAATGTAATGTGCAATTTGTAAACAAGTATGGGTCCCTGGGCCATTCTGTACATAAAGTGTGCTTCCAAAAAAAAAAAAGAAACAATATTGTGAAAGTTTTTACTCTTCCCCATAACAACACAGTTTAAATTATTTAGCTTCAAAAACAATGGAAATGCAACTTAAGTGATTCTTATTTTATGCCTTCAAGATTTTTAGGTCTTGCGCTTTAAAAAGTGGTAATAGTTGCCCTCTAAGGATCAAGTATTGTGTTACCCATGGCATAATATGGGTTTTAAAAATCTTTTTATCTGAAATCTGAAATCAAATGACTGTGCCCGATCAAATGTAATACAGAGGGTTCGGTGATGTGTTCCTGCTTCTTATTGGAATAGAACAGCAATATCCTTTATGTCCCGCAGTAAGACAATTTAGGTGTAACAATGCATTGAGGCATGTTGGCTTATTTCTATAATAAAGACCATAATTTGAGATTTGAAAAAAAAAATATATATAATAATAATAATTTAAATACTACCAGATTGTATTTTTCTCTTCTTTTTTTTTCAATTTTAAAATAAAGATATTCCACAGTTTAACTGCAAGGACGTACCTGACGACTTCGCAACACATCTTTTATAACTCAGTATTTTTGACAGTTACTGTTTTAGGTGAGAATTGTATGCTTCATAGAGTATGTCATCACTCACATTAACTATTCTTTCATCTGTTTCTTTGACTGGAATAAACTCCTTCAAATTTTTATATCCATTTATTATTGCATTGCAAGTTTCATTTTACTTTTGCAAGGCAAGAATTCAATAAATTTGAAAGAAGCAATTAAAAAAAAACCTTGTAGAGTCACGAGAAAGTGCCATCTTCTGAATTGGAAATTTTTTTTAAACAACCTTTGCAAAGAAAGTATTGAGTCTGATCAAAAGCCAAGTTAAATGTTTTGAATGTTTTTGTGTATTTCATCTAAAGTGTCATCCAATCCCTCAAGATCAAGATCTAGCAAAGCCTTCAGGAAAAAGAAAGAAAAAAAAGAAAAGAAAAAAACTCATATCAGCCATCAAAATATGTTTTCTTTGACAAGCAGTATCATCAGTTTTCATTGCAATTTCACTAACCGTTGGACATTTGACCCTGTCCCCACTTCCACATAAGGTAAATATAACTTTGTAATTGTCAAATTACTCTGCCTGTTGACACCAACCTTCCCCTGAGATGGTAGTTAATTTGCTTGACATTATGACTCATTAATGGCTCATCATAGAATCACAAAATTAATTAACCAACTGGCCTGCTTCATAGAGATCAGTTAAAACTATGGTTCTGCTTCTTATGATGTGAAATGTTTTCTTTACTGTAATTTATTCAGTATATCCTTTCTGTCTCATCAGTTTTTTAGCTTGATATAATTAACAATGTTCACTTGGACTTTCTCCATCATCAAGTCTCACCGTAGCTGGTTGATGTCTGGTTTGGTTCTCGTCAAGTTAGGAATGTCTCCATTGCAGAATGTTTCTTACTATTGTCGCCGTGACAAGGGCAGGATCTCTGGAAAATTGGTGGGCCGTGACAAGGAGCTCTAATCAAACTATAATGTCAGCAATGGAGAACCTCAAGGTTTTGGCTTAGGTGGACTCGAATAAACCAAGATATTTCATTTTGTCTTGTTATGTATTCACACCAGACACATTTGGTTTATATTAAATGGATCAGACTTTGTTTCCCCCGTTGGTCCAGAGCTTTTGTGCAGGTGTGAATATGCTCGTGGTTGGCACAAAACAACCTTCCTAACACATTCTGGTGCTCTTTGCTTTTGATGTAAAGACAAACTTACCTCAATTTGAACCAACAATGGGAAATACACGTCTTTTGGAACTTCATATGCCACCTTTGCTGGGAATTATGTTGAAAATGAGCCCTACAGTGTTGCTAATGCTACAACTACATGATTGTGTTGAAATTGTACCTGATCCGCCATTTCTACTTGGCAGTGCCTCTGCCACCAGATCACCAATCTCATCTAATCTCATCCAACTTGACTAAACCAAGCACAACCAAGTTACAGTGTGTATATTTGAAAATAATAATAATAAATTCTGACCTGTGCTAAGTATCTGACTATCAACATAATAATTTCAGCCTCCTCTTGCCCTCTTGGTAAATTTTAACACTAAAGTTTCAACACCTTTCTAGTTATTTTGACTTTAAAGTAAGTCATATTTATCGAAAATACCCAAATCTCCAAAGCAAAATATGAAAAATATAAAATATTTCCACAGGTTTGGGTAATGTAGCATGCGAGAGACAGCACTGCATACTAAACACGTCTGAGTAAACAGATGGCACAGCGTCAGAATGTTAAGATTTCACACTGTGTATAATTTACAGCTCCAGCGATAGCTTGTGTCAAACAGCTAAAGCCCTTTAGTGCCGCGAACCCAAGCACAGACCAATCTGAAGGCATAAAAATACATATTTCTTTCCAAATGTTCAGCCATAGAATATTTGTCAGCTGCTTGTTTTGTATCGTTCTAGAATTCCTCGAGGTTTGTTAGAAAATGAGCATCTAAATTTTATTATGGAGCTTTCTTGTCATATTAGCTGCCAACACTGCCAAACATTTCAACTTCAAACAGCTTTCCTTCTCGCTAATGAGCAAAGGATACATCCTGTTTTCAAATCCACCAAATGCAACGCCTCTTTGAAATACATTTCCCTTTCTCTGCCTTCCAACCCACCCCCTTCTTCCCCTCAACCCCACTCCAATTGAACTCTGAAGTGCCGCCATGCAAATCAAGCACTAATCCATTTGAAGCTGACAGGGCATCCTGATTACGGTGGCAGCCTTCTTCTTCATATGTCCCATCAGTATCATCTACTCAGAAACACATGTTTAAACATCAAAGAGTTCCCCAGCTCTATTAGCCGATCAATTGTTTGTCATATGTGCCAACAAACTGAGGGCAAATTGTCACATACCTGAGATCAAGAGTTTAATTGATTAGTCACACACTCAAACTCAGGCGGAAGTAAACAAACAAGACTCATTTACCATTATTACGATTTTTTTCATGTGTCCTGATGTGGCATTTACAATAAAAATCTCTTTCCTAAAAATTCTAAACCCAAATACCACATTATGATTATGTGGAAAAAAGTTATTGCAGACAGAAAAAAGTTCTTCAACTTGCCTCTAATTCAAAACCAGTGGGGAAAATTCTTAGAAAACACTCATGCCTACCCCAGAAATAAGGGGATTAAATGATTAAATCAAGAAGTGGTGGTAAAGTGAGAAAGAAGTATTTTTCACCCATTTGAAAAAATTTAGATCTGAATAAATGTAACAGAGCTACTCCAGCAAGCGGCCACCTTGAACGTTGCAAGTCGACTTTGTGTTTAATCACACAATCAAAATATGGACAGAAACAGCTCCCCAGAAAATTAACATTTGCACTTTCCGATGAGAAAGTTGCAGGTGGATAATATTTTTAATGAATAATAACTTAAGAGAGATATAAAAGCTTCTTATTTTTGTGCTTTATTTTGTTCATATCAAACTGTTTCCTTCATGTTGTAAGTCTGATATCTGTCCCTCGCTTTGTATTGCAGCGCTGCTCTCTGCCTGGGTTTTTAGTTTGATGACATTCACCACTGGCCTCCATTTAGCCAGCTAAATGTAGGCTACGTCCTGCTTAGCGGTCCTAATACATTTAATATAAACAGTAATATTCAAGCATTGTTACCTTTAAATGTCTTGATTATTGTGAGCTATTAATTAAAAGTCACTTCAAGGTTAAACACAGCAGGTGTTGCTATCGTTTTTAATTCAAACTCCTTGTTCTGTCACAGAAAACCTCTACATAGGTGAAGCCCATCATTTTCTGCACGTCACAGCATTGAGTGTATTAATGTAATCAGGACTGGTTTGGTTTTCCCCCTAGTGGCACCAGATCCTGCTGCACAGAGCTCTGAAATATGTTTTCTTGTCTTTTATTATGTGCGCAACAGTAATGGTTTGTTGTACTTCGTTCCCGCCTCTGAGTCACGATCCTCTCAGCTTGGATGTGACGTCAACAGCCAAAGGAAATACAGACTTGTTGAGGAAAGCTGTATCATGGAAACTGATTAAAATCCTAAATACTGAAACTCTCTTATATTGCCTACAGTCAGCCCCAAGACTGAGAATTATACCGTAGACTTTAGTCCCAATGTTGACAGTTTTTCTCTATTATAAATGCAACATTCGCCACACTGTAAAGCGCTGCAGTTTTCAACATAAATGGCAATATATTTGCAAGGTCGGTCTATGTGTCCGATGATTTTAACATTTTCGTTGGAGAATACCAATTCACAAAACTAATGTCGATGGTCCGACGTGTTTTCCCAAACACTGGGACTCTCCATTCCATTCCTCTCGAGTTCAAAGACATACGTTATGTTTACAATTTGCTTTCATTATAGCAGTCTCACCCATTTAACCTCACCATTAATCAAGCATAATGTAGGATGTTAAAAGACATCACAATGGTCCTCCAACATCTCACAGCCATTCAACACCATTTTCTTTCACACATATCCCCAAATGTGCCATCACCAACTGGTTTGATTTCAAACACTAACTGGCTTTTATTGCTTTGGCTCATAATTAGCGCTGTGAAACACAATTTTTCCTCACCCTCGTTCTCGCAGCATTACTCCCCACCGTCTCATCTAGCTACATGTTTCCCATGACTCAGCTCATTCTCAACGTTTTATTTCCAACCTCAAGTGCCTTCTCTTTATCTCACTTCTTTCTCACCTCGCCTCCACTTCTTGATGAATTCCAAACTGTCTTGCCGCACTTCATCTTCTCTTCTTTTACCCAAATTCTTATTTGCACCTTTGCCTCTCATCTTTTTTTTCTGGTCCTTTCTGAGTCGTTTTCTCTTTCCTGTTCACCTTTTCTCTCTTTCCGTCTGACTTTCTTTGCTGACATGAAGTCAGTGAGATCAAAGGGAAGGAAAGATGGAAAAAGGCAAATTTAACCCCCACACATATATCTCCCCTACACTTTCAGCTCTTCACCTCTCCTTGCGACTAAATCTGAGCCCGTCTCCTCCTGAACATCTCTGTCCTATGCTCATTGTGTTTCCTTCTCCGGTTTTAATGCTTAAATTTTCCTCCTCACCATCTTCCACATACTGTTTTTCACCCATTGGCGCAGCATCTACATTTAGCCCCTTTTTCCTCTTGTTTGGCTGTGCTCTGATCTGAATGTATGTCATTGCATGTGACGTCATTTCATGAAATCCTTTAAAACACAGTCAGTCACACAAGGAAAACACAAATTTGATGCCTCTCTCTTTGAAAGATTCACTAGATGGCAAGATGAAACAAAGAAGAAAGGGGTGAAAAGAGAGAGTAGAGGCATGCTCTCACATTCGTAGGGATTACCAGCTCCCAGAGCAGCCAAGGGGGCCACACATCTCTGTTCTCTTCATAATTCAAAAGCCCTATTAGTGTCTCTGTATTTGTGTGCGTTATAAAGCAAGTAAGTTCTATGCCTTGGCACACACACAAGCACATTCTCACATAAAATATAGCTAAATAAAATGAAATGCAAGCTTACGCAGCTACAGGATATTGAGTTTTCAGGGAGTTTGACACAACTGCATATTCAACACCTACATAAAGTCAGATTCTCTATGTTAATAAAGTCCCCATTGGTTTTCTTTGTTCTCCAAACTGCTTTATCCATCTCTTTGGAGTGTTCAATTGTCTCCAGATGTGCAGTGTGATCAAAAGCATAAATGTGTGCATGTGTATATTCTCAAGGGTCGCATGGGAATTTTGCAAAAACTGTTAGCACTGCAGCGATGAGCAGAAATTTTGAAGTGAACATTACAAATGGCTCCATTGTGTTATGAGTCTTGAACAACATGACCTGCTAAAGAAAAGTCTTTGTGGCCTGTAATATTAACTTTCACTGAAGACATTTTTAAAAGAAGACTTAAGTTTGTTATTCTTTAACAAGCTGGCTATATCTTGCGCACAGGTATGAGTTAAAAAAATCAAATCAACATCACCAAACCAAACTGACATGTAGTGGACTTAGGCAGGGCCAGAACAGAGGATTATACAGCAAGGCTGCTCCAAATTTAAGGCTTGAGGCTTCTTCCAAGTTTGCTTAAGCATAAAAGCTACTAAAAGAACTAAACTCTTTTATTTATGTCATGAATACTGATAAAGCCAATTGTGGTTGAAACCTGAAAAATGGCAAAGAAATGTGAAAACTTTTTTAAGCAATGCATATTGCTCCACCTCTTTGCAAAATGTGATGATGTCCACCACAAGATAATGCTGGAAGAATACACTGAACAGCTGAAAGTCAAGGCTTAGCCATCATAAGATAAAACTATGATCTCATAAAGGCTTCTGATGGAAATGGATTGTGAAAGATTGAGGAGACGTGTATTTTTAATGATGGAAGCATTGTGAGTGCACTCAGACACACACACACACGCACACGGGCCACACATACAGACACACACAAAGTAGGTCCCTCCAGAGTGTTAAAAGAAAGCTCTATTCTAGACAGCCTCTCTTTACCTGCTGTTGTTGCTTGCCTACAGTCGTTAGCTTAGTCAAAGAGAACAAAGACTCAGAGAGGTAAAAAAAAAAATAATCAGGGGGGAGATGAAAAAAATAATACTGCCCAACAGTTTTATTTACCAATATTCTCCTGCTCCCTTCTCTCCTCCTTTCATTTTTTTCTTTATTTCCAATCAAAGTTTCAGTACGCAACAATAAGACTGCTTACTCTCTCAAAAGCTGTTTAAGTGAATTTCACTGGCTCACTGGGGAATCGCCCCACTGAGACTTTTGAAGGCACTGAGGCAGGGAGAGAAAGTAATTACTTTTTTCCCTAAACAGAAGTGGGGCGCGGCATGGTGTGTGTATATGAATTTGTGCCTGTGCAAGGGGATGAATTAGTTTGTGTGATTTTCTATCTGTGTGAACAAGTGAATCTATGTCATGAGTTTGTGTGTATGGCTGTGCAATCTTATGTTTTTGGGTGTGAGAGACTGAGGTGCACAGAGGAGCAGTACAACAAGGTTCTCAAGTGAAGAACAAAGCATGACAACATCTTTACTATGATAGTGTGATCACGGCGCTACATTAAAGTATACTTTTCTGAGCATGGAGATTTTTTCAGAGGGTATCCAAATTGGATTTCGAAAAGCATTTCTGATTTGCATTTTGTAAATACAAATCAGACACTGCATGACACTCCTTGAGTGTCACATATGTATTTTGTTATTGTTATCAGTCCAAAACAGAAATGTTCAAATAAATAATTTTAAAAAAGAATATGGTTTTCAAGCCAATGACGACTGCATATGAATTTCACATCAGAATCACATATACTATGTACTTAATGTGCTGCATTCGTTTCGAAATGATCTGTTCTAAGAAAGTTTCTTAGTTGAGCTGAGGTCTTGTATAATACCAACCCATGGCAGGGTTAGTCTCTCCTCATCACCAGAACTGTGTTCAGGCTGTTCTTAGATATTCATATTTTCTATGTAAATCCACTTGATGCGACTGCAGTCTTCGACACACTTCTTTTCCATTTCATAAGCCAAGGCCCTCACATTAACCCATTTTATTTACTCCTTTTACTTTCATTTCTTGCTCTAGATATTCATTGATGGTTTTTATATGTTTTTTTAAAGTTAATTCAGTATTTCTTTTACATTTTGCTGCAATGACTTGTCAGTGAGTGTGTTTTTCAAAGAGGTTTGAAAGAAAACAATCCTTGAGAAGAGGATCATAATTATGTCAGAAACAAATCTGGCAGGTGACCAGCTTTCTATGCTAGGAAAAAAGAGAAGGAAATCACTGAAACCACATGACAGCATGCAATCTGCAGAGGGAAAAAAAAACAAACAATTTTTTCAGAAGTTGAGGCTTCTTTCTCCATATTTCAAACACATTTGCCTCACATAGATTTGAAACAAATGCCTGAAATCAAACCTGCAGTCCTGAGAAACCTTGAGTGCAATGCATTTAAATATTCTCAAAAGAATATTTGAAGAAGACCACAGCTGACATGGTACTTGAGTTCTATTCAACTTAAGATCCTGCTGGAGTAAAGAAAAATAAGGCTAATGACTCAACACTTTCAGCCATGTAATTGTTTAACATTATGTATACTTTAAAATGATTATGTTTTCGAGTAAACAAGAGACATTTCAACTAGTATAGGGAAGTAGAGGCTTGAAAAAAATTAGTACATGGTGAAACCAAGGGTGGGATTTAAAATTATTTCAGCAATCAGGATGATTGAATCAATCTCCAAATCAAATTAAACCTTGACATAACCCAGAGAGGACTTTTGTTACTTCTGCTAATTACTGATGGACTGCATCACTTGTGACACTCCTGTTTAGAATTATTCTGTTAATCATAATGTACTTTTTACTGTATTACCCTATACAGTTAAAATATTTCTATGTGGATATGGGATTTATAGCTCAGCAAGAGCAGGGAAGAAGAAGAGAAACAGGAAGCAAACAAACAGAACATAAATTCAGTAATAACAGATTGACTTTTCAAGTTTTAGCAGGTTTTTATACTCGATATGTAGTTTTGCAGTTTGTCACAAGCAAATATTCCTAAAGGTTTTCGGATTATTTATACATACATACACGCATACATACATACAGTACATACATAGCCAATGACGACTGCATATCTATCTATCTATCTATCGATATAGATAGATAGATATAGATATCGATATATATATATATATATAGATATATAGAGATATCTATCTATCTATATCAATAGATAGATAGATAGATAGATAGATAGATAGATAGATAGATAGATAGATAGATAGATAGATAGATAGATAGA